>JAQZBX010014571.1:0-38475 GCA_029593785.1 Cabassous unicinctus
AATAAAACAAATCTTTAAAAATAAAAAAAAGAAAGCTATGGCCCGTTTCACCAGAAAAATGTATATACAATAAATTTTGCATACTACAGTTCAAAGTCTTCAAAGACCAATTTCTCAGTCTATAGATCCCAGATGAAGAACCTTAGTATATACCTGTATAAACCCAGTATTCTAAACATCAAAATGATTAGCATGAATGTGTATACACATTGTTTATAATAATAACAAGGAGAGGATTAGTTACAAAAGCATAGTTTTGTAAAGCACTACCCAATGGACAAGATGGCACTGAAAAAAACAGGTAAGATAATCACTAACGTTACCTTCAAGCAAAAGTACTAGAGTACCGAGTCTTTCATGTCTATCTGTAACTCACCCTCAGCTTGACCGTGTAGATTATAAAACTCTCGGGCAATGATATCTGCCAGTTTCTCACACCATTTCTTTGATGGACAGAAAAGCAATACTGAATGGCCATCACGAATGGTTTCATAACACAAACTAACCACATGGTCCTCATCTCCCTAAAAAAGAAAGAGAAATATCCACACTAGTAGAACTTGCAAAACATTTTCACATTAGTTAAAAGTCACCCATTTTGTTTCATGAGGAAGAATTTTTCTACCCAAAGGCATAATAAAAATCAGTTACAAAGTCAATTACAAAACAAATAAAGAAAAAAATGAAAGAAAAAGAAGTAAATCTCCTTATGATCCAAGGAAGGAAATATTTTCTATTCATTCAATTAGCATTTATTGAGCTCCAAATCTCAACAATAAAGGTCTCAGGTAGTAAAGGTCTGAAGGTGGGAGTTAACCATATTGATGCCTTGGAACAAAAGCATTCTAGACAAAGACAAATTGAGGTGAGAGATTCTTGGCCTGTTTAAAGAATAGCAAAAAGACAGGAGTAGGCTTACATTCCAGTAAGCTGGAATGTGTAGAAG
Source organism: Cabassous unicinctus (assembly GCA_029593785.1). Classification (NCBI taxonomy): domain Eukaryota; kingdom Metazoa; phylum Chordata; class Mammalia; order Cingulata; family Chlamyphoridae; genus Cabassous; species Cabassous unicinctus. Next base: position 947 of record JAQZBX010014571.1, read on the forward strand.
AGGCCAGAACAATAAGAGGAGGAGCAAGGGAAGTTCATGTAAGGCCTTGTGGCCCACTATAAAGAAGATGCTGGCTTATATTCTAAATGAAATAGGGAGTCATTCCAAGTTTCTGAGCAGAAGTATGACACCATCTGATGTTCATTTTAAATAGATCACTGACTTCGGATTTAAGCAAAGACTGAAGGGGACAAGGTCAGAAGCAGAGAGCTCAGTTAAGAGGCTATTTCAATAATCCAGTTAAGAGCTGAAAGTAGCTTCAAAAAGGGTAGATGCATTGACATGGTAATAGAAGAAAAGGATTAACAAAAGAGTAAATTAATGTGCTTACATATACATTTTTTGAAGTAACCAAGGTCTAGTCAGGTGAAAGTTGACATTCAGATGATTACCCTCTTTTCCTATGATAATATGAATATTTTCTGGTATATCTAATTAAAGTATGTAAAGTTTTTTCCTCTCTTATTTACATAAATTGAGCATAAAAGAGCTCAGAATGAGGTCTGAGAATACTAGCTGTCCTCAGGAACATCAGGGGGCCAACCCTAGCTAACCTTTGCAAATGACTGTTGTTACAAGAGAATAAACATTTAGAGTGGAGGTTACAGTAGCAAAAATTAAAGAGGTACATAGGATGGACATGTTAGAGTGCAATTCTCTCCTAAATCATTGAAAAGAGAAGTATAAAGAAATATGTATGTGACCAGCATGCTCATGCCATCCCAATTTCAGATTCTACCTGTATTGACGACAAGATAAAGCTGGCAGGTTGAAAGGTAGATTGAATGTGAATTGGCATATGACAAAGTAAGGACCAAGAGACCACAGCCAGCCCCAAAAGACCACAATTTGATTTGGACTTTGTTTTAGCCTCAAAATCATAAGCAAATAAATTCCCATGGTTTAACCTGACCCATTCCATGGTATTTGCTTGAGCAGCCTAGGAAACTAAAACAGGTTCTAAGCAGGAAACATGATCATATTTGCATTTAAAAAAAAAAAAAAAAAACTACTCTAGTCTGTTAATGCAGAGGATGGATGAGGTAGGAGAAAGAAAAAAGTGCATAGAGATGCCATTTAGGAGGCAGTGCTGTGATCCAGGTAAGAGATGACCATATCCCAGATAAGGATAGTGGCAGTGGAAGTAGAGGAAAACAGAGAGATTCAAGAAATATTTAGGAGGTAAAATTTAAACAATGATGACAAATTACACAGGAGGAGAAAATGGAGGTAGCAAAATTGATGCCTAGATTTCTGGCTTGTGATAACTGCATGAATTATATATGCCATTAACAAAGGAAAAACTTGATGGAACAACAGGTTTGAAAGCGAAGATAATGAATTTAATTTGGGCATAAAGAATTTAATGGGCTTTTGAAATATCTAAGCTATGTCAACATTTGGGTAACTGTCTGGAACTGAAGGGAGAGATGTGAGGCGGAATGGAGCTAGAATCTAAAGGAACGATTACTAGGCATAAGAGAAAACAACGAAAAATGATTGTTAACCTCATCTATAACAATGAGTACAGTGGAACTTCAAGGGTGACTATAACAGATGGTAAAAGTATCTCAGAAATCCTATTGTTTTATTCCTTATGCCAAATCTAGATTATCCTCTGTTATTTCACTATTGATTCTCAGGCAATATACAAATGATCAAACATCTGAAAAACAGAGATGGATTTACTGTATCATGAAAGATCATTATCTCCTTAACTTTTTACAGTTAGCTTCTTGATCTGTCGTGTATTCGACATACTTTTTCCTTCTCTTTCTAAAGATCTGATACATACTTCACTCAGAAGAATATTTCATCTAAAGTCAATAAATAGTCTTGGACTTCCAGCTTTCACTTTAGATATAGATGAGAGAGAAGAGTTTCTAGAGAGCTGACTCAGACAAAAATAACTTGGGCCAGTTTGGTTTCAAGACAATAAATGTGTTATTAATTCATAATAAGGGGAGCCAATGTGGCTCAGTGTTAAGCGCTGGCTTCCCACATACAAGGTCCCAGGTTCAATCCCTGGCCCCAGCACCTAAAATAATAATAATAATAATAATAATAATCCATAATAAAATTGGCACTTGTTTTATTTTAGATATTCAGTGCACTTACATAGCATTGAATTATCAAATGTTGGATTTATGTAAAAGAAAACTCAGTATCAGTGCATGGATTTTTGTCTCCTATTAAGTGGAAAGAGTATCATTTCCACTTTATTTCCTATTAAGTGGAAAGAGTATCATTGCCACCTTTACAACAATCAAAAGAAAAAGAAAAAGACCAGGGAATCTACAAATTCACAACTTTCCTTGACCCTATCAGAGAGCTAAGGTTGTGGGACAACTAACCAACCCAAAATCTAGGGAAAGGCAAGGGCCTCCAAAGGGAGATAGGACACATCCACTCACAGGCTCTTCTCCAAAGACCTCTTCACATGCTCATGAAAAAGACTAAGGGCAGACCTAAGAAAGCCTCCCTGGTGGTTTATACCAGAAAGACATAAACCACAGATCCTTCTATTCTATGTCCCCTATGGAACAAAACCCTTAAGCCATAGGGCGGCAAATCCTATCATACTCAGGCCACAATATAGACCCACTGTAGCTAATGGGAGCGGGGGCCTAGACTTATTATAGACCCCCTGTTGGTGGGAGAAAGGCAAAATAACTAAGAAAGTCCCACCCCCGAGATCCAGGGGGACACAGTGCCTACCTAAGACAGAGAAGAAACCAGAAAAACAGAGAATGCCCTAGCCCTTCACCACACTAGCAAGGGTACAATAACAAGTAACAGCAATATATTGCTAAGACAGGGAGAAGATCTTAAAGACAGACCCTCTCTCAGGCACAGGCACAAAGGGAAGAGTTAAAGCTGACGGTGAAGTAGACACAGAGAAAACCCTTGATAAACTAGCCATCACCCTAAACTTATAATGCTAGAACAGAGGTAAGCAAAGTACAGCCCATGGGCCTATTTTTGTAAATAAAGCCACACCCATTCATTTATGTAGTGTCTATGACTGCTTTCGCACTAAAACAGGAGAGTTCAATAGTTGTGACAAAGTCAAATGGCCCATAATTCTAAAATATTTACTCTCTGGTCCTTTAATAAAAAATTTACTAATTCCTGTGCCAGAAGAATTTAATGACTCTGATACACTAAAAGTAACCATAACAACAACAAAACCCGAACCCAGGTCAACTCCTAATGAGATTAACTCAACCATCCAGACAAAAGGCCTAACAAAAGAAAAGGCATGTCCACTTCCAGGCATAAATATGACTTACCTAAGTCTCAACTGTCCAACTCAAGATCTGCTGTCATAAAAAAGAATAAAAAACAAAAGGAAAAAAAAAAAAAGATCTGCTGTCAACAAAAAATTACAGGACATGGAAAGCAAGAAAAAAAAAACAAAACCTGTCAACAGACAGTGTGAAAAACAGGCATGAATTGTTGGGGAATTTCAGCAGATAGATGGAAAACTTAAGAAAGGATCAAAAGGAAATTCTTCTAAGAGATAAAGAATGTCTTCAACAGACATCAGTAGACTCAACACAACCAAGGAAAGAATCTGTGAACTTGACTAGAGGTCAATAAAATTTACTCAAATTGAAATGCAAAGAAAAAGAGTGGATGAGGGGGAAAAAAGAAGAAAAGAAACAAAGTGGTAGGACACTATCAAGCATTGAAACATATGTATAATTGGAATTCTAGAAAGAGGAGAGAATGGTGCAAAAGAAATATCTGAAGAGATAATGGTCAAGAATTTTCCCAAATTTATAAACGAAATCAAATCACAGATCCAAGTAGTTCAGAAAACACCAAGCAGAATAAATAATCTACCAAACACACACATACCACACCACATACCACAAACATACCTAGACACATATTCGAACTGCTGAAAACCAAAGATAAAGAATCTTGAAGTTACTCAGAGAAAAAATACATTATCTACAAAAGAATAAAGATTAAAATAAAACTTAAGCAGAAAAAAGAAAAAACAAGCAGACTTTCTCAACAGGAACTATGCAAGTCAAAGACCATGGAATAGCATCTTTAAAATAATAAGAGAAAAAAGTTGTCAACCCAGAATTCTATAACCAAAATTCTATGCCCTTTAAAAAAGAAATATTTTTCAAAGAAAAACAGAGAACTCATTACCAAATCTGCACTACAAAAAAATGATAAAGTTGTTCAGGCAGAAAGAACATGGTATCAGATAGAAACATGGATCTACATAAACAAATGAAGTGCTGGAAATCGCTTAAATGTGGGCAAATATAAATTTCATTTTTTTTCTTAATTCTTAATAGCTTTAAACGAGGTATTGGCAAACTGTAGCCTGCAAGCCAAACCCAGTCTGCCACCTGTTTTGGATAGCCTGTGAGCATTAATGTATTATGTATTCATAGCATATGTAAAAGTAAACTGTTATGGCAACAATAGCACAAATTATGAGAATGTGGTGTTTTTAGATTCATAATACCCATGGAGCAGTATATTATTTGAAAGTATAGGATGTATACTTTATACCCTAGAGCAATCCCTAAAAATTTTTAAATAGGTATAAATAACCCAATAGTGGAATAGTGGACATAGAGTAGAATCATAAGAAATATTCAATTAATCTAAAGTCAGTGGCCTTTCCAGCCACCAGAGAAGACAAAATTCCAAAATAAATCTCAGAGGAATGCAGTAAGATTCCATACCAGGCATGCAGACTACAAATGCATACCTTTGAGAGTACTGAGATATAGAAGTTTAGTCCTATTCTCAACCTCAAATTGATCCTAGCTGTTTTAGTACTAAGAGGCACAAGTCTGCATAAAAATAGAAGATGCTTCGTTTTTGAAATCTGCATAAGTCAAGTTTTCTAACCTCAAGTTGAAAAATGAAGCTCAGAAAATAAAATAATATCAATTAAAACTTTTTTAAAAAAGTATAAGAGTATAAGAGTGAACTATAATTTATCAAGCATCTTCTAGGTGCTAGAAAATTCTTTAAAATCACATTTCAGTGTGAATATTCTCGCTGTCCTGATTTTGTGACAATCAGGGTGGGCTAAACATTCGCTATATTAGAAACCATGCATGTGTCCCCAGACCTAGTTTTTCTCCCTAGGTCTGGTTTTTGGAATGTTGGTGATAAACTAAACCTGATTTATTATATGACCATCCTGTATGGGAAAAGATTGTAATTTTGAGTATCTTTGGTCAAACTTAAGAGATATAGCAGGGGGATGTATGTGGCTCAGGTGGTTGAACGTCTGTCTCCCATATGGAGGGACCTTGGTTCGATTCCCGGGACCTCCCGGTAAAAATTAAAAAATATATATATATAGAAGGCGGGTATGCCACCAGGCCCCATGAGCCACACAGCAAGATGATGACATAACAGGAGAGTGACACAAGGGAGAGCCAAGACGAGATGCACCGAGAAACCAGGAACTAAGGTGGCGCAGGCAGTAGGATGCCTCTCTCCCACATCAGAGGTTCCGAGGATCGAATCCCAGTGAAGACAGGAGGAGAAGGATGGGAAGAGATGGCAGGAAACGAACAGAGTCACCCAGCAAATGGAGTCAGAAACAGCAAAAATGGGAGGGGGGGTGGCTAAAAATGGATAAAAGTAAATAAATAAATAAATAAATCCTTTAAAAAAATGTATAGGGGAGGAAGATACGGACTATAGTTGGTAGTAATACTGACGATGCTCTTTCATGATTTGTTAACAAATGGTTTCACAACAATGCAGGGTGTTTGTCGGAGGGTGATGTGTGGGAGCCCTGTATGATGTTATGCATTTTTGTTTTGTAAGTTTATGATGTTTACTGAACAATTATAGTTTATGTATGTTCATGTATGAATGATATACTTCAATAAATTGTTTTTAAAAAAATCAAATTTCATTCTTACAATGATATTTAAGCATTATATCCCTCTTAAAAGATGAAGATACTAAGTTCAAAGAGGCTTTTTGATTCAACTAATATCAGAGCCATTTTGAGTGTCTCCATTAAGTCTCAGAGGTAGGTCTATCTGACTCCAAAAATGTTCTTTCCACTCTATAATATATTGTACCTACCATTCAACAAAGGTTAATGTTCTACATTAGCTTTAATGTAAACAAAATCATAATAAATATTTTCCCAGTTTAAAAAATCTAGAAAATTTTCATTAGGTTTTACTATTTTAAAAACTTAACCAGTTTTCCTTTCTCATGGCATCTTTGTTGACTTTGGCATTAGGGTGATATTGGCATCATAGAATGAGTTAGGCAATGTACCCTCCACTTCTATTTTTCAGAAGAGTTTAAGCAGGATTGGTGTTAATTCTTTCTGAAATGTTTGGTAAAATTCACCTGTAAAGTCATCTGGACCTGGGAGGTTTTTGATGACTAATTTAATCTCGTTACTTGTGACTTGTTACTTGTGGTCTGTTGAGTTATCAATTTCTTCTTTTGTCATTGTAGGCTGTTGTGTGTTTCTAGGAATTTGTCCATTTCCTCTAAGTTATCTATCTTGCTGGCATACAATTTTTCAAAGTATCCTCATATGATACTCTATTTCTGTGGGGTCAGTGGTGCTATCCCCTTCCTCGTTTCTTATTTTATGTATTTGCATCTTCCCTCTTTTTTCTTTGTTAGTCTAGCTAAGAGTTTGTCAATTTGATTAAACTTCTCAAACAATCAACTTTTGGTTTTGTTCATTTTTTCTAGTGTTTTCTTATTTTCAATTTCATTTAGCTCTGGCTCTAATCTTTGTTATTTCCTTCTTTCTACTTGCTTTGGAGTTAGTTTGTTGTGCTTTTTCTAATTCCTCCAGGTGTGCAGTTAGGTCTCTGATTTTACCTCTTTCTTCTTTTTTAATATAGGCACTTATGGCTATGAATTTGCCTCTCAGTACAGCTTTGCTGCATCCCATAGGTTCTGACCCGTTGTCATTTTCATTCTTTTCAAGGTAGTTACTGATTTCTTTTGCAATTTCCTCCTTGACCTACTGATTGTCTAAGAGTGTATTGTTTAACTTCCATATCTTTGTGCCTAATGTGCTTCTCTGTCCCTTACTGATTTCCAGCTTCATTCCATTGTGATGAGAAAAATTACTTTGTATAATTTCAATCTTTCTGAATTCATTGAGAGTTGTTCTGGGGCCTAGCATGTAGTCTATCCTGGAGAATGATCCATGTGCACTCAAGAAGAATGCATATCCTGCTGTATTTGGGTGTAACGTTCTATATATGTCTATTAGGTCCAGATTCTCTAATGTATTATTCAAGGTCTTTGTTTCGTTATTGATACGTTGTCGAGATGTTCTGTCCAATGGTGATAATGATGTATTAAAGTCCCCCACTGTAATTGTAGAGGCATCTATTTCTCCACTTGGTTTTTACAATGTTTGCCTGATGTATTTTGAGGCACCCTGATTAGGTACCTAAATGTTTATGATTGTTCTTTCTTCTTGATAGATTTCCCTTTTATTATTATATAGTGTCCTTCTTTGTCTCTTACAATAGATTTACAGTTAAAGTCTATTTTGTCCGGGAGTATAGCTACAGCCGCCCTTTTCTGGTTATTGTTTGAAGTAAAATTGTTTTCTAACCATTCATTTTTAGACTCCTTGTTTTCCTAGGTCTAAGGTGAGTTTCTTGTAAACAGTATATAGATGGGTCATATTTCCTTATCCATTCTGCCAATCTCTGTCTCTTAACTGGAGAGTTTAAGCCATTAACATTAAACATTATTACTGTCAAGGAATTACTTACTTTAGCCATATTTTCTTTAGGTTTATGTATGCCTAAGTTGTTTTTATTACTCTTTTTATTCTTTTATCCTTACACTCTCCCTCAACTCTCTCTCTCCTGTTTTTTTTTTTTCCCTTTCAACCTGCAGAACTCCCTGTAGTATCTCTTGAAGGGCAGTTTTCCTGACAAACTCTTTTAATTTCTGTCTTTCTGTGAATATTTTCAGTTCTCCCTCATTTTTGAATGCCAGATTTGCTGGATACAGAATTCTTGGTGGAAGTTTTTTCTTTTAGCATGTTAACTATGTAATACCACTGCCATCTTACCTCCATGGTTTCAAATGAGAAATCATCATATAATATTATCGAGCTTCCCTTGTATGTGATGGATCTCTTTTCTCTTGCTGCTTTGAGTAGTCTCTTTGTCTTGAGCATTGGACATTTGACAAGTATATGTTTTGGGGAAGGCCTGTTAAGAGTTACACTGTTTGGGGCGTGCCGTGCTTTCTGGACATGTACGTCCATGTCCCTCAATAGAGTTGGGAAATATTCAGCCATTATTTCCTCTAACACTCCTTCTGCCCCCTTTCCCTTCTCTTCTCCTTTTGGGATGTCTATAATGCATATGTTTGTGCATTTTGTATTGTCATACAAGTCCCTAAGTCCCTGCTGGATTTTTTCTATCTTTTTATCTATCTGTTCTACTCTCAGAAGTACAGTCTTCCACATGGCTGATTCCTTCCTCTGCCTTTTCAAATCTGCTGTTATGTGCTTCCAGTGTATATTCGATTTCTTGCATTATTCCATTCATCACCATCATATCTGTTATCTTTTTATATATGTTTACAATTTCTTCAGAATGTTCCCCCAGTGTCTTCTTAATATCCTAACTATGAAATTTATTTGGAAGGGCAAGAGACATCAAATAGCCAAAGACATACTGAAAAAGGAAATCGAATTGGAGGAATCACAGCACCTGCCTTTAAAACATACTACAAAGCTACAGTGGTCAAAACTGCATGGTATTGGCACAAGGATAGACATACTGACCAATGGAACTGAATTGAGAATTCTGATATAGATCCTCACATATAAAGACAACTGATATTCAACAAGACCACCAAGGCCACTCAAATGGGAGAGAATGGCCTCTTCAACAAATGGTGCTTGGAGAACTGGATATCCATATCCAAGTGATTGAGAGAGGAACACCATCTCACACCTTATAAAAAATTTAACTCAAGATGGATCAAAGATCTAAATATAAGAGCCAAGACCATAAAGATCTTAGAAGATAATGTAGGGAAGCAACTATGAGATCTTACATTAGGAAATAGTTTAATTAATTTTACACTCAAAGCATAAGCAATGAAAGAAAAAATAGATAAATGGGACCTTCTCAAAATTAAAAACTTTTGCACCTCATCGGAGTTTGTCAAGAAAGTGAAGGCAGCCTACTCAATGGGAGAAAATATTTGGCCACCATATATCTGATAGGGGCCTAATATCCAGCATATATAAAGAAATACTAACCTCAAAAATATAAAGACAAATAACCCATTTTAAAGAACAGGCAAGTGACTTGAATAGACACTTCTCTGAAGAACTACAAATGGCTAAAAAGTACATGAAAAGATGCTTAAGATCACCAGCTATTAGGGAAATGTAAATCAAAACTACAGTGAGATATCATCTTACACCCATTAGACTGGCAGCTATTAAAAAAACATAGGACTACAATTGTTGGAGAGGATGTGGAGGAATGGGCACCCTTAGCCACTGCTGGTGGGAATGCAGAATGGTGCAACCATTGTAGAGGACAGTCTTCCTCAGGAAGCTAACTATAGAATTGCCATATGATCAAGCAATCATATGGGTATATACCCAGAAGAACTGGAAGCAGGGACACAAACAGATACATGCACACCAATGTTCATAGAGACATTATTCACTATTGCCAAAAGTTGGAAACAACCCAAAAGTCCATCAACAGATGAATGGATAAGCAAAATCTGGTATATACACACAATGGAATATTACTCAGCTGTAGGAAGGAATGCAGTATTAACACATGGGATAACGTATATGAACCTTGAGGACCTTATGTTGAGTGAAGTCAGGCACTGAAGGACAAATATTACATGACCTCACTGATATGAATTAAGCAAATTGAGCAGAGTCACAGAGCTAGAGTCTGGAAGATAGGTTTACAGGAGACAGAAATGGAATAGAGGGTTGTGAGCCAATGCCCTTATGGGCAAAATCTACGTTAAGGTGGAAGGGTGTAGTTGTGCTGTATATCGACATGACAGTGGTGCACTGATGCTATTGGTTTGGGCAGTGCTGGCCTGTAAGGGGGACAGGATGGGGGAATTGCACTGTCCATGGAACTGGGGGGAGGGTCAGGGAAGGGAGCAGATGAACTCTGGGGATTTGAGGTTATGTGGTTGAAACTACAACATTTGAATTGTTTTTTTGGCAAATACGGAAAGGAAGGGTTACTGGTTTAGGGTGTTGAATGTGAGGGGCATGCAGGACAGGGTGCACCTGGGGCAGGCTTCCAGGGAGTATATGAATGTTCATCCTGTCATAGTATATTGTATCAGTGGGTAGAGACCCAAACAATGAACGAGAAGGTGCTGGACTCCAATACTGGGGAGTTCTGCTATGGTCTCAAATAGAGGGGCAGGAGTCTCTCAAAAGCAGAAACAATGCCTAATAGAGGACAGGCCAGTATGTCAAGCCCTCAATGCCGTTGCAAGTAACTATGAATCTTGTTTCTCAAGGAGTGAAGCTTGGTGGTTGTTGTGGGTGCTGATGGGAGGGGAGGGAGGAATAGAATAGATGGAATATGGGGCATTTTGGGGGCATTGGAATTGTTCTACACAATCTTGCAATGATAGATACAGGAGATGTTAAATTTCGTCAAAATTTATAAGTGTATGGTCCAAAATGTAAACTACAATGTAAATCATTGACCATGGTTAGTAGCAATTCTTCAATATTTGCTCAGTAATTGTAACAAATGTACCATCCACATGTAAAATGTTATTAATAGGGGAAAGGGGAAAAGGGGGAGGATGTTGGAATATGGGAATCCCCTATATTCTGTACAAGACTTTTCTGTAACCTAAAGCTTCTTTGAAGATAAAATGAAAAAAATAAGACACTGGGGGAAAAAATGGAAGAAAATGTCACTGTACATACAACAGATCTTACACTAATGAAAGACATATTGCCAAAACGTATTTTTAATTTTTTAAATTATTTTTTTATTGTTTCAAATTCTTTTAAATTTTTTATATTTGTCATTTTTAAAACTCATTATTATTTTTCTTATTAATTTTATTCAGTTATTTTGTTGGCTTCATTTTTCAAGAAGTTTTGGATCACAGAAGGGTTACAACTGTGGCAGGGGAGGATCATGGGTGCGGGGTGTCAGTGATGGGGGATGCATGGGAGAAGGTTCACCTGGGGTATACCTCTAAGGCATATGAAAGGAGTTCAAGTGTTCATGAGGCATTGTCACGGTGGGTGAAGATCCACACAATAACCAAAAGAATATCGAATTCCCATCCTGGGGAGTTCTCTGCCACATTCCCTAATGGGACAGCAAGAATACCCCAGGTACAGGGATAATGACTAACGAAGAAGGATGGATCGTTGATGGGCCCTTGATATTGATGACTGTACTTATGAACCTTTTCTTTTGTAATTGAAACTTAGCCTAAGAGTTACCTCCTGAGAGCCACCTTGTTGCTCAAATGTTGCCTCTCTCTAAGCCAAACTCAGCATATAAATGCTTCCCGCCCCATCCCACGCCCCCGTCCCCGGTGTGGGACATGACTCCCAGGGATGAGCCTCCCTGGCACCAAGGGATTACTACCAAGTACCAACTAGCAAAGCAACTGGAAAAAGACCTTGACCAAAAGGTGTAAAGGGTAAAGACAAATGAGTTTATATAGCTAAGAGACTTCAAAGTGAGTCAGGAGTTCATTCCAGAGGTTACGCTTATGCACATCTCAGCAGGATCTCATTGACTGCCACAGTAAATATTGCCTCAAATAGCAGGGCTCCTGAGGGCTCTGGAGACATCCAGACACTATAGGCAGGGCAGACAGCTCAGGAGTTTGGCACCCAGCCAGTGGGCCCTACTTTGGAATTTATGCTCCACAGTGTGATAGGGTTGGACTCAGTTGTGGTTTCCCTATACATGGCTCTTCTACCCCTTATATTTGAACCAATAGTTAATACTAGAGTTGATAGGTTTATGTCCAAGAGACTTAAATCTTTGCGCTTTCCATGTGCCAGTTGAGCCCTGAATCTCAACAGAGTTGCAACATCTACTCTCCAGTTCATTGGACTCACCCGGGACAACTAATAAGGAAATGATGATGGACAACACTCATCCCAAGGAAGAGAGAGAGTCTGCAACTGCAAGCAAGATAGCTCCATCCATCTGCCCCATGAGATCTAAGCCCCCTCTCAATTAGAGGTGGAATGGGCATCACCATCCCAGAATCCTCAGGACTGGGTAATGAATGGTGGACTAGAGTAGACTTAACTGTTATTCTACTATAGACTTATTGTGATTCGTGCAGGGGAAGAACTTTTATCATTGATGAGGAGGCAGTGGCCACCAGAGGTTCTGAGGGGAGGGAGAGGGAAAAATAGGTGTAAAAATGGGGGCATTTTTGGGACATTGGAACTGTCCTGAATGACATTGCAATGACAGATACAGGCCATTATATATCTTGTCATAACTTACAAAATTGTGTGGGAGAGAGTTTAAACTATAATATAAACTATAATACACACTTAGTGGCAATGTTCCAATATGTGTTCATCAATTGTAACAAATGTACCACACTAATGAAGGATGTTGTTAATGTGGGAAAGTATAGAGGGGTAGGGAGTGGGGCATATGGGAATCCCCTATATTTTTTATGTAGCATTTATGTAATCTAAGTATCTTTAAAAAAATTAAAAATTAAAAATTATTAAAATTTTAAAAAACTTAATCTAGAAGCAATAATTTAAATTGAAAACAACTGTATTTCCTCTCTCACCATTACCACCAATTCTTCAAGATGAAATCGTTTAGCTTAATATTAATATTCCTTCTAATGGAAATATAATATACATAACCATTTTTTAGTTCCTAATTTATATAACTCAAAAATTATTAACAACTGTCTAGTAAACAGAATCAAATGCAAAGATATTGGCAGTAGTGATGTGAAAATATTGAGTTACCTTAACTTGTAGCATAGGCTGAAATTTCCTCACAAGTTTCATTGAAGAGTCATATATGGAATTTCCAATTTTTACTGATTCCAGAAGCGGTACAGGGCGAAAGTCAGTGTAATAGAGCTCAGCATTCAACCAGGAAGCTACAAGCTCCAAATTAGGAAGAGTAGCACTCATGCCAACAATTTGTACAACATTAGACAGAGGACTGGCTAGATCTGCCTGGCTGTGAAAAACAAATGTTTTCATGTTAATCATTATGGACAGTGTATGATAATATCTCTTCAAAGAGATAATTTACCATTCCCTGGTTACTAATGAGATGAAGCACCATTTCTTGTTTATGGGCCATTGGGAAACCATCTTAAACATGCCTGCTCAAGTCCCTTGCCCACTGATATATTGGTTTGTGTTTTTTCTTATTAATTTGTAGGATTTTTTTAATCTTCTAGATACTAACTTTCCTCTTTCATTAATTTTTGTTCTTGTCTTTATTTCTTCCTTCTTTCTATGGCTTAGTATTATTTCTCTAAGCTCTTGAGATGGATACTTAAATCATTGATTTTTCAGCCTCTCTTCTATATTTATATATACTTTATACTATCAATTTCCCATCAAATACAACATTAGCTTCATTTCAAGTTTTGTTAGGAGATATTTTTATTAGCATTTCAGTTAGAGCTATTTTCTAATTTCTACTGTGACTTTTTGACCCAAAAATGGGTGAAAAATGCATTTCTTAATTTCCAAATATGCGGGTACCTTCTACATATGCTTTTCTTATATTTATTTCTGGCTTAATCCCACTGTTGTCAGAGAAGATTCTTTCAATGCTTTCAATTATTTGAAAAATGTTAAGACTTGCTTAATGACCCAGCATACAGTAAATTTTTTGGTAAATGTTCCATATGTACCTGAAAAGAACATGTATACTGCTGTTAGGTACACTGTTCTACATACAACCATTAGGTCAAATTTGTTGGTTGTGTTAGTTGCATCTTCTATATCCCTACTGATTTGGGAGAGATATGATTATCTGCTTACTCTATCACATACTAAGAGAAATGTGTTAAAAATCTCCCGAAACTAATTTAATGTTTAATGGGTTCAGTGTTTCTGTTAGGGATGATAGAAAAATTTTGGTAATGGACAGTAGTGATGGTAGCACAACTCTGTGAATATAATTGACAACAATGAATTGTATACCAGAAATTTGGTTAAAATGAGAAATGTTTGTTGTACTTATGCTACCACAATAAAAATTAAGAAAAAACACAGAACTCCCCAAACTGAAAAACAAGTGCTCCTAGGCTAAAAAAAACTATTGATTACTCAGCAAAATGAATGAAAATAGACCAACACCAAGACACATCATCGTGAAATCTCACAACACTGAGAAGGAAGAGGAGTTCCTAAAAACTTCTAGAGATTAAAAAAGTTTTATACAAAAGATGAAGGATCAGCATAGCATTGGATTTCTTAACAGTAATTCTGGAAATCAGAAGACAATGAAGTATGCCTTGACAACTCTGAAGGAAAAGTATTTCCAATCTTGACTTCTCTCCCTGGACAATCTATGAAATAAGTGCAAGACGTTTTCAGACATGCAAGGCCTTTTAAAAAGTATACTCTTTGTTAATGGGGAAAAGGGGAGGGGAGGGAGGTATATGGAAATCCCTCTATATTTTTGATGTAACAATTATGGAATCTAAGCTCCTTTAAAAATAAAATAAATTTAAAAATAATTAAAAATATATATGCTCATATACTCTTTTTATCAGGAACTTCCTGGAAGAGATCCCCACCAAAATAAGGAATAAATCAAGAGAAAGAGATATAATCCAGAAAAAAAAAAGGGGGGGGGGGCAAGGAGAGCTCTGATTCAAGTAAAAGTCATACACTACAAACTGAGGAGGAAATCAGGAAAAACAATTCCATGTATAATAGCGATGAAGAGAATCAAATATTGAGGAATAAACTTAACCAAGGACATAAAGGACCTATATTCAGAAAACTACAAAACATTGCTAAAAGAAACCAAAGAAGACAAATAAATGGAAGGACATTCCTTGCTCATGGACTGGAAGACTAAAAATCATTAAGATGCCAATTCTATCCAAACTAATTTATAGATTCAATGCAATCCCAATAAAAATCCCAACAGCTTTTTTTGCAGAAATGGAAAAGACCAAATTATCAAATTTATGTGGAACGGTAAGGGCCCCGAATAGCTAAAACAGGTCTTTAAAAAAGAGCAAAGTTGTAAGACTCTCACGTCCTGACTTTAAAGCATATTACTTAGCTACAATGGTAAAAACAGCATGGTACTGACATAAAAATGGACATTAACCAATGAAACTGAATTGAGAATTCAGAAATAAAACCTCACATGAACAAGTGACTTTTCACAAGACTGGCAAGCCCACACAGCTGGGCCCAAACAGTCTATTCAACAAATGGTGCTGGGACAACTGGATAGCCATAGCTAGAAGAAAGAAAAAGGTCCCCTATCTCACTCACACCTTATACAAAAATTAACTCAAAATGGATAAAGGACCTAAATAGAAAAGCTAAAACATAAAACTTCCAGAAGAAAATGTAGGAAAACATCTTCAAGATCTTGTGGTAGGTGGTGGTTTCTTAAACCTTACACCCAAAGCACAAGCAACAAAAGAAAAAATAGATAAACCAGCCATCCTCAAACTTAAACACTTCTGTGATTCAAAGGACTTTGTCAAGAAGGTGAAAAGGCAGCCTACTCAATGGGAGAAAATATTTGGAATCCATTTATCCGATAAGGCTTTGATATCTATGTTATATAAATAAATCATATAACTCAATGACATAAAGACAAGCAACCCAATTAAAAAATGGGCAAAAGACTTGAATAGACATTTCTCCAAAGAGGAAATACAAATGGTCGAAAAGCACATGAAGTGATGCTCAATAGATTTAGGGAAACGCAGATCAAAACTACAATGAGATACCATTTCTCACCTTATAGAATGGCCATTATTAATAAGAGAGAAAACTACAAGTGCTGGAAAGGATGTGGAGAAACAGGAACACTCCTTCACTATTGGTGACAATGTAGAATGGTGAAACTCTGTAGAAGGCAGTTTGGCAATACCTCAAGAAGCTGAATATAGAACTGCCGTATGATCCAGCAATCCCATTACAAGGAATATATTCAGGAGAACTGAAAGGATGCGAACTAACTTTTTTTATAATTTGTTTTTTTAAACAATTTATTGAAGTATATCATTCATACATGAACATACATAAATGATAAGTGCTCAGTAAACATTGTGAACTTACAAAACAAACATGCGTAACATCGTGCAGGGCTCCCACACATCATCCCCCCATACAAACACCCTGAATTATTGTGAAACATTTGTTAACAAATCATGAAAGAGCATCATCAAAGTATTACTACCAACTATAGTCCATATCTTCCTCCCCTATACATTTTTTTAAGGATTTATTAATTTACTTTTATTCATTTTACCCCCGCCCCCCTGTTTTTGCTGCTGGGCAACTCTGTGTCTGTTTCCTACCCTCTCTTCTCATCCTTATCCTCCTGTCTTCACTGGGATTCGATCCTCAGAATCTCAGATGCGGGAGAGAGGCATCCTACCACCTGCGCCACCTTAGTTCCTGGCTTTTCGGCGCATCTTGTCTTGGCTCTCCCTTGTGTCACTCTCCTGTTACATCATCATCTTGCTGCGTGGCTTGCGGGACCTGGAGGTGCATCCGCGTACGGGGCCTGATGGTGCACCTACGCACGGGGCCTAGGGGACTCACCCACTCGCGGAGCCTGGCGGCACACCCACGCGCCCTCTATATTTTTCTTTTTTTTTATTTTTATCGGGAGTTTTTTTTATATGGGAGACGGACGCCCAACCATTTGAGCCACATCTGTCCCCATGCTATATCTCTTAAGGTTGACCAAAGATACCTAGAATTACAGTCATTTCCCATACAGGATGGTCATATAATAAATCAGGCTTCGTTTATCACTGGCATTCTAAAACCCAGACCTAGGGAGAAAAATTAGGTCTGGGGACATATGCATGGTTTCTAATATAGCGAATGTTTAGCCTATCCTGATTTTCACAAAATCAGGACAGTGAGAATATTCACAATGACTTTTTTTTTTTTTTAATATCCTCTTTTATTTTTTTAAAGATACTTAGATTACATAAATGTTACATAAAAAATATAGGGGATTCCATATGCCCCGTTCCCTACCTGTAGCCGTTTGGCAATTTGATGTAATTATGAATTCCAAAAATCTATGTTAGATTATGCTTGTAAACTGGTATGCTAATCTGGGCATGATTAAGTTATGAATAGGGCGTTGACTGGGCCACGTTAGTAGGGCATTGAGCCCCACCCCTTGGTGGGTGGCGGAATCAAATATAAAAGGCAAGGCAAAGGACAGAGGGAGTTTTTGAGAAGCAGTTTTGATGTTAGAGTTTTGATGTTGGAGAGAAGGCCCTAGGAGAAGAGAAGCGAGCTGTTCACCTGATAGTCTACAGCTGACCTTGTGGAGGAAACAGAGGAGCTAAGCCCAGAGGGAAACGCAGCCCCGGGAAGAGAGGAACCCAAGAAGTCTGAACCCTGGCAAACGTCGGCAGCCGTCTTGCTCCAACATGTGGCAATGGACTTTGGTGAGAGAAGAAACTTACGCTTTATGGCCTGGTAACTGTGGACTTCTACCCCAAATAAATACCCTTTATAAAGACCAACCCATTTCTGGTATTTCGCATTAGCACCCCTTTGGCTGACTAATACACTAACCTCCCCACATTTTCCCATATTAACAACATCCATACCCAGAAGAATTGAAAGCAGGAACACAAACAGATATATGCACACCAATGTTCATAGTGGAACTATTCACTATGCCAAAAGTTGGAAACAACCCAATGTCCATCAAAAGATGAATGGATAAACAAATTGTTGTACATACATACAATGGAATATTACTCAGCTCTAAGAATGAATGCAGTATTAATACACAGGATAACATGGATGAATCTTGAAGACCTTATGTTGAGTGAAGCAAGCCAGGCACTGAAGGACAAATATTATATGACCTTACGGATATGAATTAAGCAAATTGAGCAAACTCACAGAGCTAGAGTCTGGAAGACAAGTTTACAGGAGACAGAAATGGAGAAGAAGGAAGGCAGTGAGCCAATGCCCATATGGGCAAAATCTATGATAATGCGAACTGACATTTGCACAACGATGTCCACAGCAGCATTATTCATAATTGCTAAGATATGGAACCAACCCAAGTGCCCATCATCAGATGAACAGATAAACAAAATGTGGTATATATACACACACTGGAATACTATTCAGCTGTAAGAAGAAATGAAATCGGGATGTATATGACAACATGGATGAACCTAGAGGATATTATGTTGAGTGAAATAAGCCAGACATAAAAGGACAAATATTGTATGGTCTCACTAATATGAACTAAATACAGTAAGCAAACGCAACAGAGGTAAACTCTAGAGTATAGGTTACTAGGAAATAGAAGTTGGGTTGAGAATGGGAGATGATGCTTAATGTATGTAGCATTATTAATAAGGTTAATTGTAAACGTGTGGAGAAGAATAGAGTTGAGAGTAACATATAATGAGTATAACTACACTGCTGATTTATAAA
Source organism: Cabassous unicinctus (assembly GCA_029593785.1). Classification (NCBI taxonomy): domain Eukaryota; kingdom Metazoa; phylum Chordata; class Mammalia; order Cingulata; family Chlamyphoridae; genus Cabassous; species Cabassous unicinctus. The sequence goes on from JAQZBX010014571.1 coordinate 19,632, forward strand.
TGTAATTGTGGCTGAAAGGGGTAGTCTGGGAAGTAAATGTCAATTGAAAGGAAACTAGAGAATAATCTAGAGAATGTATAACATAGTGATTCCGGTGGTGGATGAAGATTGTGGTTAATAGTATAAATATAAGAATGTTCTTCTTTTACAAAATGCTAAGAGTACGGTAATACATGAGAAAATTACAACTAATGTAACTTATGGATGATAGCTAACAGTAGTATTGTAATATTTTGCAGCAATGGCAAGAAGATATGGTTTCAATACTAAGGGACAATAATAGCAGGTTATAAGAGGGTGTATTAGTCAGTCAAAAGGGTGGTAATGCAAAGTACCAGAAATCTGTTGGCTTTTATAAAGGGTATTTATTTGCGGTAGAAGCTTACAGTTACAAGGCCCTAAAGAGTCCAACTCGAGGTACCGTAGAGGTACTTTGTCACCAAAGTCTGTTGCCACATGTTGAAGCAAAATGGCTGGTGATATCTACGAGGGTTCAGCCTTCCTCTTTCCTCTTAAGGCTCCATAGGCCCAGCTTCTTCCTATCTCAGCTGTAGGCCAGAGGGCTTATTTCTTTCTGGACTCAGCTGCTCTGTTCTCCTCACAAGGTCTGCTGTAAACTATCAGGCAAATGGCTCATCTCTCTTCCCGGGCCCTCAGGATCAAAGCTGACACGTTCTCTCCTCTTCCATATCTATGGAGCTCTCTCTATGGCCCTGTGTCCATTTATATAGCCCACCAAGGGGGCAGGGACTCAATCCTGCATGCCCTAATGACATGGTCAAATCAAAGCCCTAATCTTGATTTAATCAAGGAAACATAAAGCCTTTGGATTTAAATCAATCAAAGGGTATCATACCCAGAGGAACAGACCAGTTAACAAACAAAATCAATATCTCTTTTTGGAATTCATAAATAATATAAACTGCCACAGTGGGTAAGGGATTTTTCTTTTTGGGGTAATGAAAATGTTATAAAATTGACTGAGGTGATCACAGTACAACTCTAATGAAAATGAGAGCTACTGAGTGTAAACTTTGAAGAGATTGTACAAAGCATGGGGATGTGTAACACAGGAAATCCAGTGGTGGATGATGGACTGTGATTAACAGAACAAATATGAGAATGCTTTCTCCTTAACGATAACAAATATATAATACTAAAATAGAGTATTAATAATTGGGTGAGTTGCGGGAAAAATACACCAAATGTAAGATATGGGCTACGGTTAGTAGTAATATTTTGACGATGCTCTTTTATAGTTTGTAGCAAATGTTTCAAAACAGTGCAGGGTGTTGGTGGTAGAGAGATATATGGGAACCTTGTATGATGATATACATGTTTGTTTTATAAGTTCACAAATTTTACTATACATTTATTGTTTATGTTCACGTACGCATGATAAATTTCAATAAAATTGTATTTTTTTTTAAAGGCAATGGGAATGAATGATGACCAAAAATAAAGGAAGATCCCGAGATAACTGCTATGCAGCACATATATAGATTAACCTATCCAAATTGGAGCAACTCAGAAGGCTTCAAGAGAGCAATTTCTTTAAGAAGATGAAATTGATGTGAATATTCTCACTGTCCTCATTTTGTGATAATCAGGGTAGGCTAAACATTCGCTATATTAGAAACCATGCATGTGTCCCCAGACCTAGTTTTTCTCCCTAGGTCTGGTTTTTGGAATGCTGGTGATAAACTAAGCCTGATTTATTATATGACCATCCTGTATGGGATCCTATTTAGGTATCTTTGGTCAACCTTAAGAGATATAGCAGAGGGACGGATGTGGCTCGGGTGGTTGGGCGTTCGTCTCCCATATGGAGGGACCTGGGTTCGATCTCCGGGACCTCCTGGTAAAAATTTAAAAAAGAAAAATATAGAAGGCACGTGGGCCACCAGGCCCCACCAGGCCCCGTGCGAGAGCCACACAGCAAGATGATGACGTAACAGGAGAGTGACACAAGGGAGAGCCAAGATGAGATGCACCGAAAAAAACAGGAACTAAGGTGGTGCAAGTGGTAGGACACCTCTCTCCCACATCAGAGGTTCCGAGGATCGAATCCCAGTGAAGACAGGAGGAGAAGGATGAGAAGAGAAGGCAGGAAACGGACACAGAGTTGCTCAGCGAACGGACACAAAAACAGCAAAAACGGGGGTTGGAGGGAGTTAAAATGGATAAAAAGTAAATAAATACATAAATAAATCCTTAAAAAAAATGTATAGGGGAGGAAGATACGGACTATAGTTGGTAGTAATACTTTGACGATGCTCTTTCATGGTTTGTTAACATATGTTTCACAACAATTCAGGGTGTTTGTGGGGGGGGAGGTGATGTGTGGGAGCCCTGTATGATGTTATGTATGTTTGTTTTGTAAGTTCACGATGTTTACTGAACACTTATAGTTTATGTATGTACATGTATGAATGATATACTTCAATAGATTGTTTAAAAAAAGAAGATGAAATTGGTAGAATAGCAAATAGCGTATGTTGGAATATACTGGGTAGAGATTTACACAACTGGGGAAAAGGCTAGGGATAAATTAGTGATAAATACATAGAAAACTAAGCCATCAAACAAAAGAGATATTAATTTCAGAGAAAACAAAAAAGTTTCACTTTTTTTTCAGAAAAGTGAAAAGTAATCATTGCATTCCACATGGCCCAATTGACAATGACACTTATGTAGTCAAAATAGTGTAATGTTAAATACTGACCTAAGAAAAATTATGACAACTTTTCTGGACAATAAGATGATGATAAGATGATAAGAGAAAAGCTCCAGTGGGTAGGAAGACAGTGGGTAGGAGTCAGCAAAGAATATAAAAGAGAGCTAGATCTTCACCTTCCATAGTAAAAAGGCAATAGATAATATCTATAACTAAAAAATCAAGTAAGTAATTATATTTAGAGATGAAGTTGTACATGTCAAAAAAAAAAAAAAAAAAAAAAAAAAGCTGTAAGAGTTGAAAGTATTTGCCTCTGAAAAGTCAGAGGCCAAACAAATGTCGTTTTTCAAAATTAGCCTTGGCTACTTAAATTATGTGCATGTATAACTGACAATTACAAAAACTAGATCTTTAGCAATCTATCACACAAATGTGCACACTAAAATAAATGGTGAACAGTCAGAAATTTAAGAATGTTCACAAAGTAATCTAAAATCAAACTCAAGTCTGAAGTACTTCTTTTGGTACAAAATAGAACTACTGGACATGACTTTGCTCTAAATAAGAAAAGTACTATGCTCCTTCTATAATTTTTTTAACTAGTGCTTACTATGTACTTATGTGGACACTTTATCAAGATTGTTTGGAATTTCAAAGCTCAGTTAATTCAAGTACTCACCTAGATGCTGATTTCTGAGTTATATAGCAAACCTTGGTCAGCAAAAGCTCCAGCAGATACCCTCGGTGAGGGTCTCCCAGCATATGCAGTTCGTCCACAACCACCATTCCTGAAAATATTTTCCAAATGCTAGGTTTTACAGAATTTCACAATTCTGAGAAAGTATTTATAGATTAAATATCACATTTATTTAAACAGTAAGTCACTTTCATCACAGTATGTTGCAGATGGTGAAAAATTCTACCAATACAACAAAAATCAGATTCCACACAATGGACAATTCCTTTTCAAAATGTCTCAGATGTCTTAAGTGATACTACTACTACAATGTATTCTGGATCTGAAAAACAATGATTAGCTTACTCTGGGCTAACCAAACCCAGAAAAAAAAAAAAACTGCCTCTTGTTATTTAGACGCTTCTAAATTGGCAATTTTTTTTAGAAATGTACAATGAAATATTAAAGACATCTATGTCAGTTATTCAGTGTATTGACTTTTCTATGCGAAAACAACCGGGGTAATCATATTCATATTAGTAAATTCCTGGGGTATACAGAATCAGATTCTGAAGAAAAAGATAATTTTAAAGGATGATTTTGTTTGACTGTGGTAGTGAATCATCCTACTTCAAAGCATAAATATGATCAGAATGCCTTACTCCACTACTTGGGAGAATTGAACCAGTCTGTGTACTTGGAACAATGCCTAAGAATTACTGAAAATTTAGGATCAACTAATGCCTTCTTCAGTTAAACATTTTCAAAACATTATAATTTCCAAGTGTACTGGTGTCCAACCCCTCCATATCTTCCCCACCAAAACCAAGACCTTTCAGACTATTTCTTAATGACACGAGGCTCCTTTTCCTCATCAATAAGCTATCTCCAAATCATAAGGGTTAAGGAGTTATTTCAACATTCATTCATTCATTCATTCAAAAACTGTCTATTTTATTTACAGTATGCTAGGCACTGCCTAGGTGCATCAGATATCACACTTAACAAGATTCAATCTCAATTCTCAAGATATTTAAAGTCCAGTGGAAGACACAAATAATAATAGAATGCTGACACAAATTGATGAATGTAATTTCTATCTCCAAGCTTCTAGAAGGCACAGCCCATGTCTTATTAAATTTTGATTCTCATCCCTCACCTCCACCCTACCCAATTTTACCATGGTACTTTAAGGATCTCAATGAGTAGTTAACTGATAGCTGTTGCTACAACCATTCTATTCCTTCTGTTACCTCTACATATAGGACTTCCATAGTGATTTTTTAAAACAACGTAGAAAATCTTCCTAAAGTCCCAAGCTCAAATACAGTGTCAGTTTCTGTAGCTCCCCACCATATCCCTGCTAAATGTGTAGCCTTTGGATTCAGTTAATTTGGATATCATATACTCCAATTGCAGAGATAGCAAGACCCAGCGTGCTTCCTTCTATTCCTGGTAAATGTTAGCCAGGAAAGAAAACATGAGAAATGATTCAAGGGCTCAAAAATATCCTTTGTTTTATAAAGTACAAAAAAACCAAGGTACTAGAGGCAATAACAACAGCAGGCCACAAAACTTTTTTTTCACCCAGAGTCCTATCATTACAGATGCCAATTCTTGCCTCTAGAAGTAAATGACAGACAATAGAAAAACAAGATGGGACATTCAGAAATTACAACAGCTCCACTCCATCAAAAATAACGATAGAAAGTATTTGCTTATTTTCTTATTTGTCTTACCTAACAGATCCATCCTTTTTTCCTCAATGAGGCGATTGATCAGACCATTGGCTCTCTCAACTGTGCAGACAGCAATATCCAAGGAGGAGAAATGCCCTGTTGGGGAGGTACTACCCATATACCCATCTACTTTTATTCCTACTTCCTGAAACAGGCTCTGAATTGAATAAAAAGAAATAATACATGTGGGGAAAAAATGTGAAATTCAAGAATTGTAAGTCAAAGCACAAGTTGCTTCTGTCCCAGAATATAAACATAGGCATCTAAGGATATTTATTAGATTACTCTCAGTTGCTCCTGGCCAGGACCTATTAGTTCTTTTTAGAAACATATATTAAACATATGAAGTTTAGAATTTACAAGACCCAGAACAGATTTTTCTGTTAAGATAAGGTCAAAAAAATTAAGTATGCCATTTTAAGGAAGCATTTATAGATCAAAGTCAGTCCAGGAGCTATTTATAGAAATTAAAAGCAGAGAAAAACTACCTTAAGCACTAACATTTTAAATCTAATAAACAAGAAAGAAACTAGCTATTTCTACAAGACCAAGGTCACACTTTAAGAAACAAATTTATACTTCATAAGGAAAAATTCTCATTATTCCACTAAAGACCAGTTTTCTATGAAATGGAAGAAAAGTTTTAAAAAGTCAAATGCAGTGGGATTTTGATATTAATTTTTTTAATTTAACTTTTAACTAACATACCTTTCAATAAAAAGGATCCTTTCATCATTTTGTTATTTTGGCTCTAAATTGAGAGGATGTTACCATGTAGAACCAGCTGTGTTGGCTATATGGCCTCTAAAATAACTGTTAAAGAGCTTTGTAGAACCATATAACTTTAGATTTGTTAATTCAATAATTTTTTTCTGAGTGTTCATTGAGTTAACGCACAGTGCTAGGGTTAACATCTTCACTTTACAAGCGAAAAAACTGAGGTCCAACAGGGTATATGCCCAGCCTTAAGATATAGTTAGTGGCAAAAATGGGACAAGCTAAATTTTTTACTCCCAGTACAACAATGTTTCCATTACAACAGCACATTTTTTTCGCTACAGAAATGACAATAGTAAATTTAGTCTATTTAATGAAACACAGTATTTAAAAAAAAAAAGCAAACAAAAAAACAGTATAAGCAACACTGTATTTGTGAAAATGCCTTAGAAACCAGTGAGTACATGCAAATATGAAAGATTATTATTAATTTTTATAGTTGACCACAGGACTAGTTTACAGGCTAGAAGTTTACCTAAGCACCAATGGATTCTAGTCTTCATCCTCTAAATGTTCCCAAAAGGCCCTCAGTTGGGATGGGATGTGATTCCTTAAACCCTCTTTCCTTTCCATGCTTCAGTCTAGTACTATTCAGTTAAAACACTAATTCTTAATTTGCATGTTTAGATGTTAATTGAAGTATTTTGTTTACTTCCTAAGGAAGAGTTTACAACTCTTACACACAGATTTCACCAATTACTCTTTTAATTTGGTGGCCCTTTCTCCTTTATGCAGTGATAAAAAAAAGAGTATCCCTCCTTAAATGGTCAAATTTTTTTTTTTAAAGCTTTAGATTACATAAATGTTACATCAAAAATATAGGGGTTTCCCATATGCCCCACCACCTCCCCCCCCACACACTTTCTCATATTAACAACAACTTTCATTAGTGTAGTACATTTATTACAATTAATGAATACATATTGAAGCACTGCTACCAACCATGGACTATAGTTTACATTATAGTTTACACTCTGCCCCATACAATTTTATAGGTTATGACAAAATGTATAATGGCCTGTATCCATCATTGCGATGTCATGCAGGACAATTCCAATATTCTGAAAATGCCCCCATGTTACACCTATTCTTCCCTCTCCTTCCCCTCAGAATGGTCAACTTTTAAAGCCATATTGGAATGTGATAAAAAAACTATTTTCCACTTGCTTTTATAATTCTATTTCAAATGAGTAAAGCCAAGGCTTCCAATAGAAGAGCTATCATTATTTCAAACTTAGTACAAGAACATTACCTGGAAAAATAAAATTAAAAATTAAAAAAAATTTTTTTTTAAATAAAAAGAACATTACCTGAAGATAGTATTTTTTCTCTTTAGCCACAGAAACAAAGGGCAGAATAAACAAAGCTTTCTTCCGCATTTCCAAAACCCGTTTCAAAATAAGTAATTCAGCAACAAGAGTCTTCCCAGCACTTGTAGGAGCTAAAACATGATTATTTTAAAAGGTTATCACAAAAAAGAAGTAATATTTGGCACACTGATATTAAGAAATATTTTAAGTCACAGTCCAGTAGGTCCAGAGCCTAAGATTAACCTATCATTAATGTCCCCCTAGCATTTGAAACCTTTATACTCTGAAATATCCCTGACTTTAAACCAGATTCCTAAACAGTCACACACTGAAAATAGAGAATTATTAAACGAATCTTTATATCAGTAAATAATGAACATTACTGAGGTCCTAGCTTATACCTAAAGACCCTTTCCTTTAAGTACCAAATAGTTAAAAATCCTATCCTCTAGGAGTTTAGACTATTGAGGAAAAAGATGAATAACAATTTTAATAAACTATGAATGAGGCTATGATACAGGTGGAAGGGAGGGGAGCTGTAAGGAAGTTTATGCAAAGGGAACAGAACCTCAGTCTTAAGAAGGGAGGAAAAAAGAATACCAAACAGAAGAAAATGCATGTGCAAAGGCCTGGATGAAAACCTGGCATGTTCAAATGACTGTAAGTAATTTTGTAAACCTGAACATAAAGTACAAGTAGGGGAGTGATAGAAGAGCTATGAAAGAGTAAGATGAAAAAAGGTTTTATAATCCCACCATGTAATGAGTTTAGACTTTATCCTGAGGGCAATGCAGAGCGAAAGATAAATTTCATGAAGGATCATAATTGTACTTTATAAGGATAGCTTTGACTACAAGAGCATGGCAAGACATAGGAAAAAGATAAACAAGTTATAAGGCTATTGCATAATCTAGAAGATAGATGATAGCAGGATGAACCAGGGTAATGGACCTGAGAATAAAGAGAAGTAGTCAGAGTCAAGAGATAATGAGGTACTAGCACAGGACTCATGAATGACACCCAATTGAAATGTCAGGCTATGCTACCACTGCTATGAACTGCCACTAGTTAGATAAATTGAGTACTTTCTATGTGCTAAACACTGTTCTAAGCTCCTACGTATATGAGCTAATTTAATCCTCTAAGTACTACCAAGACACACACAGACAGGTAGGCAGGCAGACACACACACACACACACACACACACAAGAAATATGCAATGTTACACAGTCAATAAGTGATAGAGATAGTTTCCAAACCCAATCAGTTTGATTTCACAGTTGGAATGCTTATCTACTGACAAGTTGTCTAAATTTTTATATGGTCATATTGAAAACTCTGGGGAACTCACAACTGTAGAGAAAACTGATACAAAGGAAATGCATCTTACCCAATGGTAATATGCACAGAAGGTTAAAAATTGTGTATGTCAAAGTTTAGCCTTGAAACCCAGTCTTCTATAAAGTATATTACTGTAAAAGTAGGTCACTTTATAAACATATAATACATAATGTTCACACCCTGAAAAGCAACTGAGATCATCTGTGGAAAGAGCAGATTCATATCTCCCATTGCACAATCACTTTGGGACATGTATTTGTTGAGAGGAATGGCAAGTAGAATTGCCACTTTTTAAATTTTAAGTTTTCTTGCTCTTTTTTTTCCCCCAGCATATAGTGGAATTTGCACAAGTTAAATTTGCATATGATGAGAACTCCTCTTCTATGTATTATTTAAACTTCCTCTAGTTATAATATAAAGCACTGTCTTATCCACCTTAAAATTATAACTATCTTAGTAGAGTATCCTTTACATTCATATTGTCTTTAAAAAAAAAAAAAAAGTAGTGAAATAAAATTGCACAAATCGGAATACCTGAATAGACTAAATTCTTTCCTTCCAGGACTTGTCCAAGCAAAAGGCACTCTGCCTGCCATTCAAACATCTTTTGTACACCAAAACTGTGATATTTTTCCAGCACTGCTTTAGGAAGTCCCCAATTTGCCAATAGCAGTTTATCTGTTTGATCATCAGGGACTGTCTGCTTGCATTCCCCTTTCAAGAAAAAAGAAAAAAAAAAAGTTGTTAATAGTTGAATTAAGTTCTAACATACGATTTTAGTAGTTAGCACTCCACTGTGTGTTGGAATGATGCTATTTAAAGCACATCCCTACTTTGAGGAGTTTACAAGAAAGTGACCATGTATAGAAAAGAAACAGTAAATTATTTAATCAGATATAATAAAAATAGTTCCTTTAAAAATAAAAAGCCACTAACAAAATGTGATATACACGATGGATATGGAGTTTTTTAATTATAAAGGGGGGAGGGGCGGAAAAGGAATGAATTGCAACCATTGCAGACTCAAGTAAATTTCTATTTAAGTGTTAAGTATTTAATGCTTAAATACTTTTTATATTTAATACTATTTAAGTTTTAAGCACGATGACGACACAACCAATAGTTAAGAATTGAGTCAACAGTCACCGGACCTTCAGCCAAGCTGAGGAAAAAAAAAAATCACAAATCTCTTTCAAGCTCCCCTGGACTCCATATTCCTGTACTATATTCCAGATCCGAAAATCCGGGATAAGGATCTATATGGAGTACTGGATACTATTAAAAACAAGCCCCTACAGGTGATTACATTTGACAACTAACAAGTTTTTTCTGTAAAGGTCCCAAGAACCAGAAACCACTTTAACGGTACTTCCGGCGGTCACGGAATTTGGGTTGAAACCATATCGATATGTGTACAGAAGGTGATCTCCCGCACCAAACCAGAGTCACAGAGAAGGGAGTAGAAGCCGAGTCGTCAGGGCAAACGAGCAAGCTCCGCGTGGTGAGGAAAACCCCGGACACCTATGACGGAGGTGCCCACTACACCTCGCTGCTCACCACACCCCGCTGCCCCCGGGGTCCCTAGGAGTACCTGCAGCAGCGGTCTTCAGGCTCCGGCCCAGGCCCGGAGGCGGGCTCAGCACAGACCCCGAGGGGAACTGGAGGCTGTCACTGCTGTCACCGCAGCTTCCCGAGAAGGAGTCTGAGCCCGATGCTGAATGCCGCCGTTTCCCACTCCGACGCAGAAAACTCATCGCGAATTCTTCTCGGCAGCTCAGGGAAAACTACAATTCCAGCGCCTGCCCGCTCTGGAGAAACCAAGCCGGAGCCCGAGCGACACCTTTAGCCGCCATCTTCTCACCACAACTTTCAAACTCCCGCTTCTCAAACCCACTCCGGACCATAGAGTACTCAGTGAAGAGAGGAACCTGAGAATCATAGAGTCTTGAGGGAGGGAGCGGTTCTCGCTAATGCCTGTGACCTCCCGCCTTCCTTGTTGGTTAGTGTGAGAGAACCAAGTTTGGAAGTAGATTAAAGGAGGAACAGGATCTGCATTTATAATCTGCTTTTATTATCAGACTGACCTAAAATTTTTTCTTGTTCTGTCCATTTCTTGTTTGAATAACAAGGTTATGCTAATTTCATAAAATGAGCTGGGCAGTTTTCTTCGCCTATACTCTGTAGCCCTGTGTTTTATATTTGAAGATTTTTTGGAACTCTTGTGTTAAAATAATCTGATACTGGTATTTTCATTTTGTTAATGAATAAAATTTTAACTATTGATTTCATTTCTTTACTGACTGTAGACTCATTCAGGTTTTCCGTATATCCTTGAATCAGCTGTGTTTCCAGAAAATTACCAATTTCCTCGGTTGTCTTTCTCTTTCTTCCTTTAGTTTTTGTATACAGTTTATTATTATATTTTCTTTTTTTTTCCATAGTTATTTTACCCATAGTTAAGTCATCCTGTTCATACCCTATAGTCTTGTCTCCCGTTCTCTTTCCCTCTCTCCCTTTTTTTCTCTCCCCCTCCCACCCTCTCTCTCTCTTAAAAATCTTGCCAGTGGTTTGCTTATTATATTGAACTTTTCAATGAGCCAGCTTTTATTTTTATTGATCCTCTCTATTGTTTAATTTCTGCTTCAACTTTTTTTTTATAATTTCCTTCTAATTTTGTGGCGGGGTTACCTTTTTGTTTTCCTGACTTACTGAGTTGTGCACAGCTTATTAATTTTCAATTTAAGTGTTCAACTTTTCTATAAACCTACGAATTTTCTTGTCTGCTGCATCTAAAAAATCATTAAAAGAGGTATGTTGCAATATCTCACAATGCTTGTGGATTTGTCAATTTCTTCTTGTAGTTCTGGCATGTCATCTCCCGACATTAAAGAAAAGGGGATGTAGTGGGATAAGGGGCACTGAAAAATGGACTGGTAAAGAGTGGAATTATCTGGACTGAATTCGAATAGAAGCAATTCCGTTTTTATACTAGCCTAAGTTTTTTCATGAAATTCTTAGTGGAGAGCGATTCGATATGAATACCTCACCTCACTGTATACTGTGCATTGCAGTTTTATATAATTAATTTAACATAAACTGTATAGCAAACTATATCTCTTTTCTTCCCAATACTATTACAGCTAAAATCAATATCTGAGAGAGCCTAAGAGATATTAGGACCAAATAGATTTGGTCCCCATAATAAGTATACCAGGGGAGTAGCTCTTCTTAATGTACTGATATTTTAAGAATTATTCTGGATTGTGTATGCAAAACTTTATACAGGTAAAACTCAGGATTGCTAACAAGAACATACCCCTCTCTCCTGGTGTGTGATGGTACAGCGGGGCTATTCCTGGGCACAATTTCAATTTTAGCCATTATGCATTGAGGAATATGTGATGGAGGGTTAAGGGTTGCTGCAGACAGACCCTTACATAATGGTAAGAACAGTGCAAGGAAGGGGTTCTGGATGTGCCACTAAATGCCCTTTATGATAACTCTGAGTTAAGAACATATTAATTACCTTTTGGCAAGGTAAAGTGGTACTTATTAATTACCTAATTGCACAATTCTTTTCACCAAGCAAACCTAGTAGGCAAGAGCCCTGCCCTGAAGGGGCAGTGCTATTCTGCAGAAAAATAAATAAATAAATCTCAAAAGCACCAATCCAATAAAAAAGACTCTAATACAAGTCTGGGAAATAACACTGGAATATCATCCTATGAAAACCTACTTTATAAAGAAAATATTATTTAAATAACATTATTCTAAATTGCCACAAGATGGAGACATTACTCCATGAAGGAAACATTTTTCTTACCATACCTTTTAGTGATTCATCATTCAACATTTAAAATTTTTTTTTCTTTATTAGAGAAGTTATGGGTTTACAGAACAATCATACATAAAATACAAGATTCCCACATACCACCCTATTATTAACACCTTGCATTGGTGTGCAACAGTTCAACAACTATTTATTGAGCATCTACTTTGTGCTAGGTACTGGGTATATAACAGTGAACAAAACAGAAATGGTTCCTGCTCCCATAGAAAGAGTCTAGAGAAGAAGACATTAAATAAATACATAAATTAATTCATATATTTTAATTGTGATAAATGCTCAGGTGGAAATGAACAAAGTGCTATCAAAGAAATCAAAGGGGATCCTAATTTAGATTGTAGAGTCATGGAGGATCTTTCTGAGATGCACTATAGCATAGTGGTTAAGAGTACAACTCTGGAGCCACTAGGCTAGGTTTGAAGACTTAATAACGGTGTGATCTTAAGCAACTTGCTTAACCCTTCTGTGCCTCAGATTCTTCATCCATATGATGGGGGTGATAATAGTAACAACCTATTTGGTAATTATGGGAACTAAATCAGTCACTATGTATAAAGTGTCTAAAACAGTCTCTGGTACATAATAAGTATTATTTTGAGAAAATTTAAATGTTCAACTATTTCTCCCCATATAAATACAGCATTCTGTTGGGAAAAGAACAAACCAAAGAAATATGTCTCAGGAAACAGATGTGGCTCAAGCCATTGGACTCTCGTCTACCATATTGGAGGTCCAGGGTTCATTTCCCGGGGCCTCCTGGTGAAAGGCAAGCTGGCCCACGCTGCGAGCTGGCACAGCAAGATGACTCAACAAAAAGAGACACAGAGGAGAGACAATAAAAGACGCAGCAGACCAGGGAACTGAGGTGGTGCAAGAGATTGAGCACCTCTCTCCTACTCCAGTCCCAGAATCGGTTCCAGGTGCCGCCTAAGGAGAAGACAAGCAGATACAGAAGAGCACACAGAGGGCAGACAGCAAGTTCAAAACAACAAGGGGTGGAAGGAGAAATAAATCTTTAAAAAAAACTCTATTTTGTAATAAATGATCTATTATTAAATTAGGAGAATAATTGGGAAGGAATTGAAAGGAGTGGTTTATGTCATCCTACTAAAAGCCTAGAGAACATTTAAAAATTTATAATTTATTTCAAACATTCAACACCTATTTCTAATTTTTTTTAAAAACTCAGAAAAATGAGAAGAGAAGGCTATGTCTCAAAAATATTAAAGAATGTTTCATATGGTAAAAGTTATCAAAATAGTGAATGGTAAAACACCAGAAGCTTTTTCCATTTGACTTTTAATTGTGTCTCAGCTTATGTTCCTTGGAATTTTTTCTGTGGTAATTCTTCAAGGTCAGAGTTAAAACCCTACAGAGGAAATTTGCACATGCTTTTGCCAGTTACCTGGGAGCGGGGGTGGGGCACATACCAATTCTGGACCACTTTAAACTTAATCTCTGGCTCAGTGGTTTTTAGGATGCAGAGAATGATTTCAGACACCCAGAGCCAGGTTTGGACAGGCATTGCATCTTCACTGTCTCAGTCAGCATGATACATAATTCTCTGCTTTACTTATGGAGGGTGCTGCCCTTCTGTGGATTTTGGCTTTATGCTAAGGGTCTTAAATGTGACCTCTCACCCTGCTAGGACTCGGAACTCCTTTACCCCAAGCCGGTGACCCATTGAAATTGCACTCTTGATCACCAGGGGTCAGCAGACATCACTGTGGCTGCTCTTGGTTTATTTTGAAGGTAGGCAAAATAAACACTGAATGCCTAAAAGGAACCAAGTTAATTGAATATGTGAGAACACAAACCTGTAACTTACAAATTCAGATATAGGCTGTTCTCCCAGTTTCTTTCACACCTTAAAACTGCTGACCTCTTATGCAGTGAACACTATCGCAGGCACTCTGAGGGAAAGGAATAACTGAAAGCAAGAAGACTGGGAATCCTAAGGGTGTGGTTTTTAGAGGAGACATAGCCTTTGATTAGATGGGAAGGGGATGAGTATTTTGCCTGGGAAAAGTTATCAAAAAGAGGAGTAGAAATTTTTTTAAAAAATAACAAAAATGTTAAAACAAAAAACAAAAGGAGCAGTAGAGAAGCCTGAACAGGAAACACCCAGCTTGGTTTGAGGTGGGGGTGGAGCTGGGTAGAAGGCCACACACACCTAAGCAAGCACTCCAGGGCTGCTACTTGGGTCATTTGGTGTAAGTGTTTAGATCAGCCCTCGGGGATTCTGAGGATTTCTCTAGATGTTACTTTTTGTCCTTTGATATCCTCGGCCTAACCCTTTTTCTTATTTAGACAAAATCTTCCCCAAATCAGCAGAAACAAATAGGAGAAATGGGTCGGGGGGGCGGGGCGGGTTGCTTAAAGGCAGCTGAGTTAGCAGCTTTACTCTGAAGGCCCAGTCAGAGTGAATTTGTACTCCTTTCTCCTTTTTGCATTTCCCTAGTGCCTCTTCCCCTAATTCTCTCTCCTCGTTTTCTCTTTATTTGCTTTCTCCCCTTCCCTTTCTTTTTTTGTATTTAATCACTAAGATAGTATACTTTTATGTATTTTGCAAATGAAAAGTTTTATTTTTAATAAACTCAGAATCTTCCATGGAAAGAACTTACTAAGAGGAACTTTGTACTTGTTGTTCTTATGTTAATAAAAATGGCCATTAAAGTGACTGATTGCTGTCTTTAAGTGGAATTCTAGTTAGATATCAGACAATTTTTGCATATGAACTGGTAAATATATTCTTTTCAGGAATCCATCTCATTCCTCCCTAGAGTGGGGCCCATTTAGAGAGATCTTCCATGACCATATAAGTAGGCCTTCCTGGCACCAGGGAAGCAAGATACATAATAATAAATGGCAGCTTTGATTTGTTTATAAGGTTTTTATACCTGCAGGAGAATGTCTAGAGAGTATTACTTGGATGGGGCCACTTTCTAAGGCTAGAAGACATACAGGAGAAGCACAGGCAAAATGTTCCATAGTCAACATGAAAATCATAAGGCTCAGTCCAGCCTAGCAAACCAGGCAGCTAAGTTGTCCTGTGTTTTCGTTTGACAAACTAGTGGAACCATAAGTAACACTGGGTTTAAGAACAAGGGCTCTACCTAGATGGCAGACTTGGGTTCAAACCCTAGAGCCACCATTTTCTAGTTTTTTGACCTTGGGCAAAGTTACTTTTCTCAGGCTCAATTTCATTTTTCTAAAATTGGATTGATAAAAATGCCTAAAGCATCAGATCTGGCAAGTCCTGAGCACTCAATAATTGGTATATACCATTATTTTTCCTTTGTGGCTCAGTGGTTGAGCACTGGCTTCCCACAAGCAAGCTCTGAGGTTCAATCCCTGGCCCCGGTACCTCAAAAAACAAACAAACAAACAAACAAACAAACAAACAAAAAGGTGTATGACTCAAATAAATAGGAAATTTAGCATTTTAATGTCATATTGAATTTCGGTACATTTCAATCTAGGAAAAAACAATAAACTGAGACATGGTCATGAGTTCAGGATTACATATATTGCAATTTGCTCTGTTTTAAGATATTTGTGTCTTTATGATAAAAATAACTCAGGGACAAATGGAATTCAAGCTAATTTGCATACCTGTCACAAGAAATAAGGCATTAAAGTCATTTTTGAAATAATTATCATTTACTTTCAGAATCTCAAAACAGCATTAGAGACTTCCAGGAAGATGGCAGATTAGAGTAACACATGACTCACTTCTCTCCCAGAAAAATAGCTAGAGGACAGGCAGAAACAGCTTGGGAAAAAAATGTTCTAGAGTTTAGGACACCAGGGGAAGGCTGGACAGCACCTAGAAGAGAAAGAGCAAAGGAAAATAATCTTGATGGTGAAACTGTGAGTTAAAGCTGCAACTATAGCTGCATCTGCAGGCACCCATTTCTCACCATAGGAGAAGATAGCTTGGAATTCTCCGGCCTCTGGTCGGCAGCTATAGATAGAGGGGGCCATGGGGGTCCACCTCCCCAGGAAAGGGGACAGAGAGGGATGCAGCCTAAGGCTGATTCAGCTTTTGGTCAACAAATTTGGTCTGCTGAGTCCCAGGAGCCTTCCAGGATAGGTGGGGCCACTCCATTGTTTACCCAGGGAGCCAGCAGGGGCATTAAAGAGATACGACCCTCTCAAACACCCTCCCTACTGACTGACTAGGACTGGTTTTTGAGAATGCAGAGGGGAGTGGGATTACTTCCTACTGGCAAAAAGGGAGCAGGCTGTCAGCAAAGGCTGCAGAACAGCCTCTGAGAAAGTTTGATCTGCAAGGCTCTGGATAGCCTTAAGGTAGGATCCTCTGTCACACTGTTGCAGTTGGTGTTGCAAGGAACACACTCCAAGGGTTTGAACTGAGGGGGCTGTCAAAGACTGCCATCTGCTGGCTGACCAAGGAAGTGCATGTGAGAAAATTAAAAGTAAATAAGTAAGAGAGGCTTTTCCTGGCCTTTACAGCCTCTTTCCACAAGACCCTTGGAAGTGGGTCTGCAACCCATTACTGCATCCAGAGCCTGGATATGAGCAACTAAACAGGGATAATCCTAAAGACCTAGAACAGATTGGGCCAAGAACCAAAGAACAGTAATAACATGCAGCCTTCTGCCATTAAATCCCTATGCAAGAGAGAAATTGAGCATCAGAGTAAACTCACCATCATAATCAGATGACTAGACAGCAACAAAAAATTACAAGCCATACTAAGAAAATGGAAGAAATCACCCAAGCAAAGGAATATATCAAAACCCCATGTGAGACACAGGATTTGAGATATCTAATCAATGAGATTGATACAAATCTCCTATATCAAATCAATGAGTTGAAACACAATATGGCTAAAGAAATAAAGGACAACAAGAAGACACTGGGTGAGCACAAAGAAGAATATAAAAACCTGAATAGAAAAATAACAGCACTTATGGAAATGAAAGACATAATAGGTGAGATCAAAAACATATTAGGGGGAGCAGGTATAGCTCAGTGGTTGAGAGCCTGCTTCCCATGTACAGGTCTGGGGTGCAATCCCCAGTGCCTGCAAAACCAAACAAAGAAAGATACAAACAAAAAACATGTTAGAGTCACACAATAGCAGACTCGAAATGATAGAAGAAAGAATAAGTGATGCAGAAGACAGAACATCTGAAATGGAAAAGAGAGAACAGAGAAAGAAAAGAATGGAAAAAAAATTGAGCAGGGGCTCAGGGAGTTGAATGAGTTGAATGATAACATGAAGCACAACAACATAAGTGTCATGGGAGTTCCAGAGGAGAAGAGAAAGGAAAGGGGGCAGAAAGAGTATTCAAGGATATAATGGCTGAAAATTTCCCAACACTCATTAAAGAAATGAATTTACATGCCCAAGAAGCACAGCATACCCCAATAAGAATAAATCCGAATAGACCTACTCCAAGATACAAACTATTCAGAATGCCAAAGGTTAAAGAGAAAGAGAAAATCCTGAAAGCAGCAAAGAGGAAACAAGCCATCACATACAAGAGATGCCCAGTAAGACTTGGTGCAGATTTCTCATGAGAAACCATGGAGGCAAGAAGATGGTAGTATGATATAATTAGGATACTGAAAGAGAAAGATTGCCAGCCAAGAATTCTTTATCTGGCAAAACTGTCCATCAAATATGAAGGTGACTTTAAAATATTCACAAAAAAATAGAAACTGAGAAAGTTTGTAAAAAAGAATCTGCCTTTGCAGGAAGTATTAAAGGAAGCCTTATAGCCCAAAAGAAAAAGGTAGGAAAGAGAGGCTTGGAGGAGAATATAGAAGGCAGAAATAAATGAAAATGAGAACAAAACAAAACAAAAAAGCAGAAAACATCAAAACCAAAAGCTGGTTCTTTGAGAAGATCAGTAAAATTGACAAACCCGTAGTTAGATTAACAAAGAAAATAAGAGAGAAGATGAATATAAATAAAATCAGAAATGAAAACGGGAAGTTACAAATGACCCTACAGAAATAAAAAGGATCATAAGAGGATATTATAAGAAACTGTAAGAAAAATAAAAAATAAAAAAAAGAAAAGAAAAGAAAAAAGAAACTGTATGCCAACAAATTAGACAACCTAGATGAAATAGGCAAATTCCTAGAATTGCACAAACAACCTACAATGACTCTACAAGAAATACAAGAACTCAACTAATCAATCCATTTAAAGAGATTGAACCAGTCATTTTAAAAAAATCTCCCAACAAAGAAAATTCCAGGACCAGATGGCTTCACAGGCAAATTCTACCAAGATTTTCAAGAAGTAACACCAATCCTGTTTAAGCTTTTCTGAAAAATAGAAGAGGAGGGAAAATTACTGAACATTTTTTTTAAAGATTTATTTATTTACTTTATCCATCTTAAAACCCCCCTTCCCCATTTGCTGTTTTTTGTGTCCATTCGCTGGGTAATTCTCTGTGTCTGTCTCCTGCCATCTCTTCTCATCCTCCTCCTCC
>JAQZBX010014572.1:0-25956 GCA_029593785.1 Cabassous unicinctus
TTTTTTTAAAAAAAAAAGGAGATACCAGGGATTGAACCCTGGACCTTGTACATGGGAAGCAGGCACTCAACCACTGAGCTATACCCACTCCCCTGCACATTACCTCTTAAAGATAAATCCCAAAGGTCTATCAAGAAATTTATCATAAAAATATTTTGATTGGGTCCCAAGTGTACCCATTTTATTTCTAATGCCATTGCCATAATACATTTTAAAAATAGTTTCCTATATTTTGAACCTGGTTAATACTTAGAATACTTAAAATTTTTAATCTACAAGTGAAATGGTATATTTTTCCATTAAACTGCTTGACAAAAGTTGAAAAAGACGTCATTTAAAATTGTCACCAGTTTGATTTTTGTAAAACTTAAGTTTTATCCTCTTATTTTTCATGGTGAAGAAATGATTTCACAATTTCAAATCAAAGTCAACACTGCAGTGAGGAGAGCTTTTCTACTTTATTACAAAGAGAAGAAGCCTTTATGTGGTCAGAAAATACAAGATTGATCTTTTTTTTTTTTTTTCTCTTCCTATGAAACGCTGCTGTTCAAACAGCCAGAGTGAATTGTCTCAGTTCACTTCTTTAAGTCCCATCACATTCACTTGGGTATGGATGTCCTTGGCTGCTGAAAATCTGGCCCTTTAGTGCACAGGGCGACAAAGTCCCCTGACCAGCAGTTCCAGAATGTCCCATTTTCATATATTGCATCCATGCACACCTCCTAAAAATGAGGTACAGCAGGGCAAACATTTTCCAAAATAGATGTCATATATATAATATATACACATTCGTACATACATACCTTTATTCATGTGATGTCCAAAAATTTAAAAAAAATGTACACATTTATTACAAAATCGTAACAAAGACTGGACAGTGTTTTGCTCATTCTGGAAAGATGAAGCTCAGTAATAACACAACCCTGGAAACCATCCAGAGATTGTGGCAATATCTTTCTTCTAAACAGTCAGATATTCTTGCATTAAGCTTGGCGAAACTGCCTTTCAAAAACAGAAGGGGAAGTAAAATGAAGGAAGCAGACCTTGCTCATCTTTCCAAATGAAATACGAGAAGGATCTTCACATAAAAATGCACAAACATTTGTTATTTTATTACCAATAGTGCTACAATGAACAATGTAAATTTTGTGGTCTAATTTTGTTGAGTCTTTTGAGGGTTTTATTTTTTACATTTTAGAAACTAAATGGTAAACTTCTGTCAGTGTACTTGCTTGTCTTTACAGACCCAAGTCTGTCTGATGGCAAAAAAGGAAAATAAATGAAAAAATTCAGACCCTGCTCAAACTAGAGAAAAACAAATTACAAATTTAGTTGTTGGGCAGCACATAATTAGTAAGGCAGGACCTCAAATGGTGACCCTTTGCATAAGCCAATTGCCAGATCCTCAAGGAATTAAAACCAGGGTGCCTGAGCCACATCAGTTCTGCAGTTATGTTGAGTATTGTGCTGAGACAGCCATACCCCAAGAAAAGGGAAGTCTTTTTAGAAGGCTTGCTGAGCAGGGTTGTAGTTGAAGGTGGATGGCAGGTGAGGCCGTTCTTCTAATTTGTCATATTCCAGATGGAACTCCTACAAAAACAAATTCAAGAAATACAGATGATTTCACTGTAACCTCTCTCTTTGATTTCACTGTCAAAATACATTTTACTATATGAGTACATAAAATACCTATATATATAAGAACAAATATAGACACAGACATACCAACTAATTTTTCCTATAAGTAAAATGTAGCTTGAAGAAAAATATTATGCTGTAGTTCCTCTCTGATTAATAAAAACTCAATGCAGACTTCTGTGTAAAGGTCAGAAGCTAGTCATGAACACCTATTTTTAAACAGAAATTTAAAATTTTGGAGGGAACAGTTACTATGTCTCTTATGAAAAGCACTGACAAATGCAGGATATTTTAAAGTAAGGCCCCCTTCAATGAAGTATAAAACCTAAAAGTTAACTTTTTATTCCATGAAAAAAATTAGGAATAAAATAAAATTTCCAATTTGTTTTTATGATATTTACAGAAAAAAAGAAAAAGAAAGTTATTCTATCCCCATTAAAATATGGGGAAAATAATGAACATAAAACTCACACATCTCCAGACTTTCCAAAACCCTAACATAAAGACAACGCAACTGTCACCTAAAACTAGTTTTGCTATAGGCACATTTGAAGGCTCCTTATACAGCTCATTTTCATCAAACATTAAAAAATATGATATTAACTTCATGAGTTTTAAAATTTAAGAATGATGAAACAATTTTTTCATGATACTTCCCCAAAGATCAAGAGTAGAGAAGCAGAATAGACTTAGTTTATAAAACATACCTTTGAAACTCTAAAAAGCAAGAAGTTCTAAAATTATTAATTCTACAACCTGAATTTAATTAGTACAAGCTATCACTGTATAATCCCATTTAAAGAATTATGAACTTTAATATGTATTATGTATTAAAGACCAGGTCAATGATTGACTTTAGTATCCTGGATTAACATATTTTACCTTACCCAATCTTTGAGCTACATACTGGATATTTAAAATGTAAGGATATTACATTAACAATTACAGAAATAGCAGCTGTAATTTATTTAAAGCTTACTATGTACCAAAACTAGAGACATACTACTTTTATTCTAATCTTTATAATACCCTATAAAGTAGATATCATTATCCTAATTTCGTACCTGAGGAAAATGAGGCACAAAACTAACTTGCCCAAATTACATCATAAGTAGCAGACCTACAATTAGGATCCAGACCCATGTGACACCAAAGCCTTTGTCTTTCCTAGTATAACAAATTTTTAATATTTTTACCCTGAGATCCAAAACAGAATTAACTTTAATATAATATACCCTTATCAAGAAATAATTATGAAAAAACTCAGTCTCCTGACAAATGTTTATAAAGAAAGTTCACTGTGGTGACTTTAAGCTGAAAAACGTTCCCTTCAAATGACAGAGTAACTAAGGCACAGAGAAATGTATTTGCTTATCAGTAAAAATTAGCAAAGACCAGAATCACCACATGTGCAAGCCCTGCAATGCACTGTGTAGCCACCATTTTTCTACTCCCCATCCCTGCCTCAAGAATTTTTAAAAATGTTATTGCTTGACTAAAGGTGATTAGTGCAGAAAATATCTTTTTATTACTCTTTTAAAAATTAAAATTGACATCCTGTTTACCACAAATATATGTAGCTTTAGAGTAAGAAGTCTGTAACTGTGACACAAATGATAAATTCTTCCATCTCTGTTATATGTACTAAATATATATTATAAATTATATATTTTAATATAACTATATAAACAAGTATATAATGATATTAGTTACATAATTTTATTTACTCATTCTGTCCTCTTCATTGTACATTGGTGAACAACATGTAGTATTAGAATTTAAACCAGATTAACTTCATCAATAAAATTTTTTTCCTACATATTAAAAAATATCAGTAAGCCTAAATGGCCACTAAGAAAATCAGAAAGACCGTCGTATATCAGAAATTCAGAAAATTATCCATGTCAAATTCTGTCATCCATGCATTTTATGTATCTTTATTCTTAAAGCACACTGGGGTGGGAGCGGATGTAGCTCAGTGGTTGAGTACCTGCCTCCCATGTATGAGGTCCAGGATTCAATCCCCTGTTCCTACTAAAAAAAAAAAGTTTGGGGAGTGGGTGTACTTCAGTGGTTTGAGTACCTGCTTTCCATTTATGAGGCCCTGGGTTTAATCCCCAGTACTTCCTAAAATAAATAAATAAATAAATACAAAAATAATAATTAAAAAAAAACCCTTCTGGTATCTTCTGATTACATATCTTTTACATTTTATATGTACACATGCAACAAACATATTCATGTATACCCTTCTGTATTCTGTAGTGATTCCATAATTATGTATTAGAAGTCTATGTATTTACTACTGATTGAAAAAAAAGGGGGGGGATTCTTAGATTACAGTTTAATGATTTAAGAGGAAGGCTAGAAAGAGTTTTAAATACTTTTCAATTAAACAACTTTTTATTGCCTTAGTTTTTCTATTCATAAAATTAGGCTTTGTATTCTTAACAGGTTACTGTGAAGCAGAATTGAAATATATGCACTGGATTCAGATGATCAAATGAAATTTCTAATGCCATCACTGAACTAATAAATTACACAAGGAAATATACACTGCAGGAATGTTTTCTGAAACTCTTAAAATATCATCTTTCTCTCAACTATAACAAATCCTCATTAATTTAAATTTCAGGAAAGAAATAGCAAAATTTCTTAAATTCAGAGAAATAATTTACATTGTTTTAAAGAAAATAACATATTACTAATTAAAGTATAATAAATATGTACTAAAATGTACCAGTGAAAGTAGTGGGGGGAAAAAAAACTCCAAAAACCCAATTTATATACAGTATCTATCATATAATAAAAAATCTTAAGCATTAAAAATCCTATTCAGTATTGGACTCACAATGTTAAGTCAGGTTCAAAGAGTTCTTAAATTCTTAAGTCTTCAGTTTGAAAAAGCTATTGCTAATATGACAATTTCCATCATCTGAACATTCACTATGGAAAGAATTATTTAAAAAGTGTTTATCCATTAAGGATATACACATGCACGAATTGTATATATATTATATATACAATCTTAATTATCACAGATTTTAAATTACTGGGATATGAATAATTCTGTTTATATTACATAGGGCAACATAGCCTGTTGAAAGTAAGATTATCTAAAAGGGAAGAATAGGCAAATACAATGACAAACATTTTATGGACATACATTGTTAATTTATAACAATTAAAAATTTTTAATTTTTAAAAAAATGGGCTGGGTGCTAGAACTCAGGATTGTAGAAATTTTAGGGAGTATGAAATATTTCTGATTTAAAATCATTTAACTCTTTACTTAATATTACTTAAAATTCTCTAAGGTTATAAAATGATTCGCAAAAAAAAGCTCAGACAAGGTATTGTAAATGGAGACGAGATTACGGTCTAGGTCAGTTCAATATGTTTCAACTACACCACTATAACATCAAACTGTTAGTTCTAATACTACTTCAAATTGCAGACTTCTTACAATGAGTTCACACTATTTAATGCAGGCTTTTTACCTGGGAATAATAAAAGGACACCCACTTTATATGTACATGTTCTTCACCTGTTTATAGTAAACCACTTTAAAGATGGGGATTTTTGGTAGTTTGATGAAGTCTGTAAATAAATACACTATGAATATAACCTAAATTCCTTAATTTCTCACTCAATTTCTAGAAAAGCACAGACCACATCCTTAAGAAAATAGAAGCCACTTTTAAGAACTTATTCTGTGAATATCAGACAATTTAAAAGTTGTAAGTTCATGAGTTTTTATTTTAATATAACCAAAAGACTGACAGAAACCAACAATTTTGCTTGCTTCTACCACTATGAAAATTTTGTTGCAGAGTATCAGTTCAACTGGCCTACAAATTGTTACCTTAAGGAAGATGTCTTTGATAGTTGTCAAATTTTATTTTCTAAGTTCACAACTAAAAATTTTAAAGAAAAGGTCAAGACAAAAACTCAATTGTATAGCAGAGGGCAGATAAAACTGGATGAAATAAAAACAGATAATTTTCTTTAAAATGATATATACCTGATTGGGTAATTGCTTCTGTAGGGAAAAAATGAAGAGATCCTACATTAATGTTTAGGTTATTTCTGAATACTTAAGTTTAGTTGTGGAAAACAATTTTCTCACATAAGTTGGGTATGTCTTCTAAAGCTTAAAACTAAAATTAGATAACTACTGCAGTCATCCACTCCTTTTTCCATATGTAAAGGAATAACTTACAATAATACTTAGCAAAAAAACTTCAAATACAGTGGAGAAAACAAACTTCAGTTACTCACTAACAGATTTTTTTTTCCCCCTTCAAAGTTACCTTTTCTCCTCTTAAGAGCTTTTCTCTCCTGGAGCATCACCTAACACAAGTTCTCAAAGTATGGCCCATGACTAGGAAAAGGACCAGCATGAGCACCATCACTGGCATCACCTAGAACTTGCCAAAAATCCCAATTCTCAGGCCCCACCCCCAGACTTTCTAAAGCAGAAACAATGGAGGTAGGGTCCAGCAATCTATATTTTAAGCCCACTAGATAATGCTAATGCAAGCTAAAGTTTGAGAACCACTGACTTAACATAACAACAATCAGTTACAATTTTTCCATCTTTGGAAGAAGAGTAGGAAAAAAGCTATAATAGCAATGATGATTAAAAAAAACAACAGCCACAAACTAAATGTCATTTAATTGTCATAACCTAGAGGTAAATATCTTGATTTTACAGATAAAGAAACGGGGATGCAAAGCTAACTTGACCAAAATTAAAGAATAAACAGCAGAAACAGTAGTTAAATTCAAAGCCATGATACAATGGCTATAGCTTTCCACTATACTAAATTTCTCAACAAACAGGTAATCTTCCCAATATCTTGTGTACTGTCATTAATGCAATCATTTCTATTTAACTTCGACACCAAGACACTCCACTTTAATAAGAATTGTTAAAATAAGTCAAATACAGTATACACTTTATAGACTTGATCTGAGAAGTAATGATATTTATCACTGAGAAACACCTAAAAGTAATCATAATAAAAGATTTAATCTCTTGTGGGGGTCTTATTTTCACGTTTATTATTGGGCTTATCTTTTCCTATTTCTTTTTTCAAGTTTTATATGAAATATTCCTGGGATGTAAATTTTTTGTGATAAATACCTGGCAAGCATTTTATATCAGTTTTCTTAAGATGCTTTATCTTTTTATCAGTTTAGTAAAGGTGATTAAAAAAAACAAAAAAAGAAGAAAAAAAAAAAAGGAAAAAGCCAACTATACATTTGTCCAAAGAACTGTCAAATATTTCTCTTCTGTTTAAATTTATCTAAAACAAAACTCTAAATTTTAATATTTTTAGTTATTTAAAACATTTTAAAAGCAAACAAAAAATATATATTTAGCCTTTTATTTTTCCTAGAAAATGGTTTTTTTTAGTAAAAATAAGAAATGTGATGATAAACTAATGAACAAAATAAAAATGGACATAGACATTTTTCTTTAATCCTATTAGCCTAAAATTTGGATTTACATGTCAATCTAATGCAGACATTTATTTACAGACATTCTAGACCTTCATGAGATTAAAAAAATATACCAAATTGTTATACAATTAATCTCCAGTATCATAAACAATTTTATTATACACAGGCATACCTCATTTTACTGTGCTTCACAGATATTGAGTTTTTTTTTTCTTCCTTTCCAAATTGAAGATTTGTGGCAAACCTGCACCAAACAAGTCTATCGGTGCCATTTTCCCAACAGTATGTGCTCACTTTGTGGCTCTGTGTCATATTTTAATTACAGTATATACAGTGCTTTTTTTTTTTTTTTAACATAAGGTGTTTAACATATAGTGTAAACATAACTTTTATATGCACTGGGAAACCAAAAAATTCATGGGACTCGCCTTATTGAGGTACTCGCTTTATTGTGGTGATCTGGAACAGAACCTGCACTATCTCCAAGGTATGCTCGTTAACTTCTTTTAACCTCTTACTGTATGGGTGAGTGTTATCAATATAGTAAAAATTATGAAATAATATAAAATGTTCATAGTGATATAAAATTAAAGAACATATCTGGAAAATGCAAAAACATTAAAATATTAATCAAATGCAATATACTCTAATAAGCTCTAGTAAAACATAATTCATAATAAACTCTAGTAAAACTCATTTAGGAAGAAAAAAAATTACATAAGAAAGAATCCCTGTAAAATGGAGACAAATGGCCCGTTAGGGCTTTAAGTACTGGCAGTCATGGGTAAACAGTTCTATCCTGGATATATTAAAGGACAACTTACTAGCAAGTTGTTCTGAATTTTTATCTTCCTAATCTAAGAAAAAATAGTAGTCTTGATAAAGACATGGGTTTCACCAAATATTTTCAATATTTTTTACGTGGAAACACTGCTTCATGACACAATTTTATTTTCATTATTCTAGTGTAAGTGTGCCAAAGGCATGATAAATGATTAGCTGATACTTCATTAAGAAAAAAAAACACATGAGATTTAAAATAAAAAATTACTAAATCCTAAGAATCATCAGTGGAAAATGCACTCAGAGAAATCCTGGTGTTGTGAAGTCAGACAATGAAGGTTATATTCTTCTACCAGGTAGTCTAAGCACAAAATAAGGTACTGAATACAAATGTGAAATATGCATTAACACTTATGGAAGTTCTGCACCTGGGAGAGTTAGAAAGGATTACTGCCTTTCTATAGTTTTTAAAAAAATTTTTTTATTTTTGAGGGAAAGTTGCATGATAGAAAACAAAACATCACAACTTTTTTCTATAGACCCATTTATCCTCAATATGTAGCATTTTAGTTGTAGGAATGGTCATGGTTCATGCTTGCAATTTTCTTTAAATAGCTTGTAAATAAAAATTCAGGCATCTTTTCTGCAATGAGTGTCAACGTGCAAAATGTTAAAAAATGTCTCTTTATATACTGCCTTTAGGAAAATCTCATAGTTTAATTTAAATTAACAATAATATAAGAAAGCATGATTGGGATCGCAAAAGGGTATCTTTATTTTACAATTCAGTAGACATAAAAATATTTCAAATCTTAGTAAGATTTGTACAAAATTACAAAATCTCTTTACCAAGTACATTTTCCTAACTACTGAAACGAACTGTTTCTGGACATCCTCCGAGAGCAAAAGTCAAGTTAACAAACAAAATGGAGACAAAAGATTTAGCAAATATCTGGCACATTATTGGAATGGAAGTATTGGTACATATTAACAGTTAAGGGAGACTTTTTAAAAAATGTCTAGATTTATACATTTACACATTTGCACAAGGAAAAAAATATACCTTAGCTACTTTCCTCCAGTTAAGACAGTCAAAGAAGTAATATGTTCCCCTCTCATATGTATTGGTTTTCATTGTTGGCTCCATGCCTGGTGCCCTGGTAATCCATACTCGTTCTTCTTTGTGGTATCTCCAATCACGGTTAAAACTTCAATTTTCAAAAAGAAACAGGCAATTAATTTATTTCCTTGGCTCACATAAAATATTTTCTGTTTTGTAAAACTCTGCTCAGAAAAGGATTACACATAAAATACATTAATATGGATTTTTCTTAATCCTAATTCTTTTATTTGTTATTAAATATAACTCTAATGAAAGAGATATAATAAAATAATTTAATTTGCCCAGAAAATAATCTTCAATACACATCCTTTATTTAACTGAAAAACTTTTAATGCAAACTAAATAAGAATTTAAAAGCTCTATAAGCAATAAGATAATTTAGGCAGACAAAATAAAGACATATTGAATTCTAAGAACTTCACTACATTATTGCTCTTCTTAATGCTCAAAAGAAATTGAGATATCTATGAAAACAAGCATAAACTCCAACAATTTATATTATTTTGTAAGGAAATAAAAAGTCTATTTGAATTAACTTTAAAATTCACATAATTTTCTATGTTGAAAACAAAATATCCATGAAAATTTTAAATGAATGTATGACTTTTACTGTTTATTCAAGTATCACTAATCCTAAATTCTCAAAATCTGAAAGGCTACCCATTAGAATTCATGAAACAATCAATTAGGATTTATATCACTTATAAATTAGGGGAAGTAACAACTAAAGCTCTGTGAAGGTAAATATGCCATAAAAACATCTCTGCTAGAATGAATCTCCATCAACATACCATACTTTCCTACCAACATGAGATGGTTTTAGACATAAATGAGACAGAATTGTAGAGATAGCACAGATAAGTGAATGAACTTATTTGCTTTTGAATAAATTTAAAAGGAGTAATCACACACACACACACAAAAATGAGGGGAGATATGGGGTACACTAATCCTCTCAATTAAGAGAGTAATTTTGAAGTATCTGATCCAAGGCTACTTAGAGAAATGTTACTAAGAATACTATAAAATACTTAAAAAGAAAAAAAAACATCCTATTGGTAAAAAGTTGTCACCAACTGGACATATGAGAAATACAACACAAAACTTTTATCCTTAGAGTACTGGGTAAAACAAAAAGGCTGAGAAAAAATTTATCCAATGGACCAACTTCTTTTCAAGGCAACAGGCTACTGATAATGAGTGTGGACTTTATCAACACTACCAAACACATGACAAATTTGCACAGTCCCTTGCCCATATAATTTTCAATAAATGTATACTAAATGATGAAATTACTGTTCACAAGAGTAAGAAAAATCATCGTCATGAACTATATCTTATATACTTCATATTTTTGCAAAAATCAGATCTACCAAATCCAAATCAACTGTCTTCTTAAAAACAGGAGTACTTTGAAAAAAAAAATTTTTTAATGTATACAGTGATTATGAAGTCAAGCTAATATAAGGTTTCAATAGAAATTAAATTTATTCTACTCAATGTAAAAATAAAAATGTCTCAATGGAGTAATATTGTGACTTTTAAAAAAAACCCCACAACTATAGCCATCATCATTAAAAAAAGATGCTTTCAGAAAAATCAAGAACTACTATAATACAAAGTGATGAAAATATTTTGAACATACAGCTCTACTGCAGCTAAAAGTTGTAATACGTCTCCTCCATTCATGTAATAGAGATAGAAGAGAAGGTCTTCTCCGTATCGGCCAAGCTTTATTGCAGCAAGCTAGGAAAGAAAAATAAATGATTGTGTAAAGAAGTTTGAAAATCCTAATATAAAATTGCTGCCACTTAAGTAAAAATGGAAAGAGAAACAGAAACTCTTCTCTTCGTGGCAGGTAACTGTTAATTATAGGATTACACAGATAAGTAGTTATAATTCTAAAAGGGAAAAGTTTCCTCATCTAAATGACTAAAGTCATTTAACAATTATTACTGGTACATCTATTTGACGTATTAATAGGAAAATAAATAAATGAAAACCTCCAAAGCAAAACCAAATACTGTCTCATGCCAATGATTTACTAATACCAAATGTGGCAACAATACTAGAACACTGTGCTCAGGGATCCAGGTCATGTATTTAAGTCATACTTCTGCTATTTACTAATATGCCCATGCCCGTTATTTAATTTCTATCAACTTTATCTGTGAATGTGGACAATGGCATCTATGAGGATTACCAAGAAACTAAATGAAATTAAGTGAGTGAATATATTTGAAAGCACCTTTTAAGAGCGTCAGATATATAGAAGGCTTATAAGAAATGTTAACCTGGTCTATCCAACAGTGACTCACAAATCATTTGGTTATATGCTTTAGCAAATCACAGATGGTAAATACACAAATCATAAACGGATGGTTGTTATTTTGTGTACATGGATGACAGAAATATGACGGCTTTACACTCCCTCCATGAGGTAGTATGTAGAAACAAAATAGCCTACCAAACTATAAAATGTAGGTGAGATCAACAGTCTCATGTTCTCATATTAAAATAAACCTTAAAAACTTCCCCAAACAAACCACTTTTACCTCTACCTGATTCTACCCCTAAATATTTATTTGGCTGTTATATATCCATTGAATATAATTTTTCTCTTCATTCAAGTTATACTCATTCAATTCAGGAAGCAGATCCCAAGGGAACAAATTCTCATATATTAGTATTTTTCAAATTGGCATGAGGAAAGGTTCTGGAACACTTAAGTAATTGAAGCAAAACAGCTATATAGTGGAGGTGGCAGCAAATCAGAGTTCACAAATAGAAAAAACTAGTGCTTTCCATCTCATACTTCTTGCTGTTCATCTACTCAAGTATTAAAAGACATACAGAGAAATATATACATTTACTCCCCTGTCTACAACATCAATATCCATTTTACCAGACAACTGTATGGTCCAGACTCAGAACAATGAGATATATATTTATATATTATTCATACTTGTACACATATGTATAACATAAATATATTTTTCACTAAACTATACCCTTTCACAAGGCTAAAATCTGGATTTCATATGTATTTATTTTTCTAAAAAAATGAATTCTCTAAGTTCTTCCCTAAAGCAAAAGTATTTACCATTTTCTTTCCTAGATTAAAAAAACAAAACAAAATAGATTAAAGCTATTTTTAATAGTTACTTTATTACTTTATTACCAGAATTGTAGGTAATAAAAAAATAGAAAGGGAAAAATATGGAAAATATCCCAAAGTCAAAGGTCTTAGTTTTTAAGTATATACATTTGTTGTTCAATTAAAAATACTGTTCTGTAATACTTGTAAAGGAAAATCTGTTATTGATAAGGGCATAAAATATCAGAAAGAAATTTATGAAATATGCCAAGTGAGTTTATTTACATCAACTGTGGTAATTGTATCCTGTTATTAGAGAAGAAATATTTACCAGTCCTGCCATTGCTTTATTTTAAAAAAATATACCCACAGACAACATTTAAACAGTAAGACTATAAATAAAAATAAAATTAAGTATAACTGAATGGACTTGAGAGCATATTCCTGAGATCACTGCTAATATTTATAGAAATATGTTGTCTGAACTGAAAAAAAAAACACCTGAAAAATAGATAAATTCATGCTGACTGAGTAGAATAATAAACTACACTCACCTTATCCCTAATGTGAATGTTCGTTAAGTACTCAGATGGAACATGGAAGTCTGGATAATAAAATGAAAAAAGCCTTATTAACTGATTCTCACTTACACGTATCTTTTTAAAATGTCTGAACACAAATAGATTCTCCTACCTATGTCTTGAGGTCGACAAGGTGAAGATGCCCAGGGTGATGCAAATTTGGGATAGAGATTCCTGAATAAGGGAAAAAAAAAAAACACTCTGAAGTCCAAGGAGAAAAAAGATTTCTAATTTTATTTCAGGAAAAGCAGGCCAAACAATAACTTCAAATGTAATTTATTTCTAATTACCTTCCTTTGACTTACTATGACTTATAGAGCATAAAATTGAAACAAAGTTATATACATATATATGGAAAAAATAGAACAGGATTGCTTCCCTTGCAATACAGTATAAATACTCAGCATATAACAATATATAAAATATGATTTAACATTTTCTCTTTTAATTTACTTCAATTCAGGATGGTTAAAATTCAGTAACACCATGCCCCTAAGTAAAATAAATTTACTTTCTCATTTATGTGGCCAGCGAAAAATCTATAATAATTAACAACAACAGCTCATATCCACCAAATATTTACTGTCAATTATATGCTTTAATAATTCCAGGTGCTTAGGACATATGAGTGAACAAAGATTGCTGACACTATGGAACTTACTGGTTAGAGATAGGGGGAACTGGAGGGAGGTAGACAGAAACAATAAACAAAATAAATAAATAAAGTAAGTAAATAAATACTTTGTTGGTAGAAAGATGGGGAGGAGAGATTGGTTGCCTAATTATATCTAGCAGTCAGGTTTGATCTCATTGAGAAGGTCAGATTTGAACAAAGATTTAAGGATGTGAGAGTTACAGACAACCATATTTGTTATCTAGTAGAAGAACATTCTAGTCAGAGAACTGCTAGGACAATTAAGGCAGAGATATGACTGACATGTCTGAGAAGTAAAGACAGAGCAGAGTGGACAAAGAGAAGATGTTGATGCAAGGATAGGGGAGGAGACACGGGACACTAAGATCTTGTGGGCAACTGGAAAGATTTTGGATTTTTAATCAGAATGGAACCTCAAACCCTTACTGATAATTGGGCAGAGGAATAATATTTTTGAAAAGGATCATCATAGCTGTCATATGAAGAGACAGTATGGGAGGTGGCAAAGGAAGAATGGAACACTTGATGTTTGGCTACTAAAGTAAATCCAGGCAATGGAAGATGGTGATTCAAACATGGATGGTAGTGGTTAAAAGTATTAAGTTGAGGTCAGATTCTGCATATATTTGGGGAAAGACTGGATATGAGGTACAAAACAAAAGAGGAGTTAAGGATGATACCAAGCTTCTAGAAGGACAGAAATGTCATTAATTGAGATGGGGAAGGCTGTAGATAAAGGAGGTTTGTGCAGCAAGATCATTCAAGAAATGTCTAGCTGTCAATTGGATCAAGAAATCTCAAGTGCAGGAGAGAAGTCTGGATTGGAAATACAAGTTTGGGATTCCTAAATATATAGATGGTATTTAAAGATATGAGACTAGAAAACATCACCAAGGAGTGAATCTAGAGAAGAGGACTAAAACAAAGAGGTCAGGAAGAAGAGGAGAAGGTATCAGCAGAGGAAACTCATTAGGAGCAACCAGTGAGAACAGAAGAAAACCAAGAATGGTGTCCTCAAAGTCAAGTGAAAAATGTGTATCGGGGGAGGAAGCAACGGTTCAACTATGTTAAATGCTGCTAAGTGAAGAAAGATGAGACGTGACCTAAAAGTGACCACTGAATTAAAAAATACAGAGTACACTGGTGACCTTGATGAAAGCAGTTTTAGTGGAATGGTGGGAATAAAATGCTGACTTAAATTGACATAACAGAGAATGGGAGAAGACAAATTGGAGATACCGAGATGACTCTTGAGAATTTTTGCTTCAAAAGGATGCTTTAAAGGGATGGGCACTAACCGGAGGAGGAAGCTGGATCAACAGAAGGTATTTTTTAAGACAGAAGTAATAACAGCATATTTGTACACACTGATGTAAATGATCCAATAAAGTACAAAAAAATGAGGTAGGAAACAGACTATTGCAATGAGTCATGTCTTGAGCTTCCAAGAGAGGTTTTAAATGGAAGCATGGATCAACGATGGTAATAAGTGTATGAGACAAGAATAAGGTGGGTGCAGATGGCAGTTAAGTAGATCTGGTGGCAGGACTGTGTCAAAGTTCTCTTCTGATTGCATCAACTTTTTGAAAAATAGAAATAAAAAGCTAGGTTATAATCTGATAGAAAGGATGGAGGGGAGAAGGTATTATGGGTTTGAAGAGATAAGTGTAAAATAGTTGCAAAGAACAGCAAAACACTATGGACTAGCATGCCAGATATGATTACCTGGTTGAATTAACAGTCAACTTGAGGTTCCTAGCCATGAATGTGAAATGAGATCAGGCAGTGAAGTTGTGTGATTTTTTTCTAGGAGATTACAAGTCAGGAATGGAGTAACGTATTTCATCAGGGTTGTAGTTTTTGCCATGCTAGTACAACGAAGTGAGAGAGAGGCAAAGGAATCAAAGGTATATATAAAGGACAAATTATGACTGACAACAGATTTAACTAGGTAATAGGTAGTGAGTTTGTTGTGTGTGTGTGTGTGTGTGTGTGTGTGTGTGTGTGTGTTGGGGGGGGGAAGAGAAGGAGGGAAGGATGTTGAGGAACAGTGAAAAGGCAGAAGAATCAACAGACTGAAGTTCCCGATGGGCCGAAGTTTACTGGAATCATAGTACTGGCGGGGGGGTGGAGGGAAAGGCGGGGGACGACACATGATGACAAAACAACAACAACAAAAAAACAACAAGAAGTGGTCTTC
This sequence comes from Cabassous unicinctus, assembly GCA_029593785.1. NCBI lineage: Eukaryota > Metazoa > Chordata > Mammalia > Cingulata > Chlamyphoridae > Cabassous > Cabassous unicinctus. The sequence goes on from JAQZBX010014572.1 coordinate 15,547, forward strand.
AGAGGACATATGCAGCAAAGGTTTAAAATTCTGGATAGACTGTATTTACTAGTATGACAAAGCCAAAGGTATGACAAAAGAACTAAGTGCCTGAGCTATGATAGAGAATCAAATTATTGCAGGAAGGAGATGCAAAGAGCTGAGAGTTTAGGATTTTGGAAGGATCATACATGTGTATGCTGACACTGCCAAATTATAACAGAAATAATAATGGATGGGGAATAACTCAGAGTAAGCAGATGACACCAAAATGAATGGCAGCAGCTGATATAATCTGATAACATGATTTTAAAATCGGGATGTTTACAGGGAAGAATTACAAATGGGGAAGAAAAGGAAAAACTTACTCAGGAGAGTTCAGATTGAGGCCTAATGTTGTTAAGTCACTTCCTAATGCAAGATGTACCATTCCTGGGTCTGTCTCTGCTGCCCTGATAAATGTTAACAGGCCAATCATTCCGAATTGGTCCGTCACCATCCCTTGAGGAATGTTAGTAACCCGACCTAGATAAGAAGAACACAGTCACCTTTATTTTTGAGGAACAGTAAAGAAAATGAATTCTATAATAACTTTTGACATGTTTATAGAGTCCCACCATCAGGTAACACCTGGATCCCCTTTTTCTGCTGGTTATTATTTTGTGTTGTTGAACTTTTATCTCCAGGGAATTTGGGTCCATCTGTACTTGACGTTGTCTTGCCAGATGTATTCAAATTCTAACATGAAAAAAATTAAGTATGACATTAAAATTTGTTAAGTGCAAAATACTCACGTTCACATAGTAACAGCTTGCCATTCATTCGTTATTATATTTAAATTATTAGTAAATTATTACCTGTTTTTCAAGTTCTACACGAAATTTTTGTTTCTATAATTGCCCTATGGTATATAAATACATCTTATAGCATCTACACTTGAGTATTTAAAGGACAAGAAATCTAGGGAAAATATTCTTATTTATATCATATCTTCAGTCACAGGGAAAAATACACACATATAAGTTATGTTATGTGTGTGTGTGTGTTTATCAGGGCTTTATGCCTTGGGATACATTTGAAGTTAAATTCCACAAATCTTTCATTTGGAAAAGAAACTAAATATAGTACATTATTTAAAATACTGCCGTAACAACCTCCAAAGTAAGTTAGAATATATAAACTTTCTTAATTTGTATTTATTCTAATTCTTACCCAACAATCTTCTTTATCAATTATATTAATAATATACAAACTCCCATCACACACACAAAAAAATTGCTATTTTCAGTGAAATGTGGAGAAATAAAACACATTCGTTAAGTCAGAAAGAAGAAGCTGAGTTGGTTGAATCAACACAGGAATAAAAATGTGTATAAAGATTCTTCAAGGAGAAAACTTACTCAAGAAAAATACAGCTCCTTAGAAGGCTATAATATCAAACTTCATGGGATCCAGCTGACAGGGACTACAATAAAAGTCTAAATTAACTCTGAGAAGTTCAACAGAAATTTGCAAACCTATATGAAATAGGAAAAAAATAGGCTATCTTCTAAGTTATAAAGGTTTTCCACATTCTTCAGAAGTTAGATTATTACAGATTTTCAAAAATAAGCAGTTTTGTAACAGTATTTAGTAAGTCCTTAATATAGTCTACAGACTGTTAATACAAGAAAAATTTGAGGGGAAAAAACTACACCACTCATATACACAATTTTCAGTTACTTACAGATTTACTGTCATCATTACTTGATGTTGGATCTTTATAGCTGGAACCAGGTAATGCTGGAAAATCTTCATTGTGTATTGAGAAGTCCTGGGATTGCTCATTTGCTGGTTTTGTTACCATTCCAACTAGGTAATGAAAACAATTTAAGAATTGCCATTGATATTTATAATATTTTGCTAGAGTATGAAAATTTAACTTTTCTCATAATATACCAAAAGTTTTTTTTTTAATGCTATGAAAATGTACTTCAAAAAATTAGTATTCAGGACAATGATCAAGAACTAAATTTATTATACTGATTAATAACAACATAAAAATACAAGGTAAGTAAGTGGTAATTCTGTAATTCTGATTTAAGGTCATACAAAGATGTTTAAAAATATGACTTGATATTGATAATAATTATTTTAAAATTTGGTTTAAAGCTTGCTTTATTTAAATATTTGACATATTATAAACACCAGTAACTGTCAAATACAAATGAACACAATAAAATTTAAAAGAATATGTCAGTATTCTACTTGAAAGTGACTTACAGAGTAAGCAAATTGCAATCAATTATAAAACAACTCCATATTATTTCAGATTTTCTTGTACTCCATGTCATAGATGGAAAACATGCAAGAACTGGGAAGTAATCCTCCCACTATACTTGGCATTAGTCAGGCCCTTATTGGAGAACAATATCCAGTTTGGGGCTCCAGAATTCAAGAGCGAAATGGAGAAACTAGAGATGGTCCAAGGAGAGCAACGGGAATGATTAAAGGGATGAAAAAATGGACCTATGAGGAAAGGTTAAAAACATTAGAGTCTGAATTGAGAATCAAGTAGCTAGGTACTCAAGTTCCAGGGCAGATCATTTTTTGGAAGACTGATTTGGTAACCTTAAAATATGAACAAATTTTTCCCTTCTTCACATATTGTTATTTATAGTCATATTCTGAAAGGTAATGAAATTCTTGGTTGAAAATGGGAAAAAAAAAAACAGTATTAATTCTATCTCAAAATGACTGATCCCTCTCAGTTCATTGTTTCTGCTACTGGTCTCTATCAGGTTTTCCTGAAAGGAAACAACTAAGTACAAAGGATAAAAATGTGTTTGCCTATATTGCTGTCACATAATTTCCATGTCTGAATTGTTATTGCATAGGTTTCCCCCTTTTCATCTAACCCCTATTACCCAAAACTCAATTTATCTATTAGAGATAGCAAGCAAGGGTAATGAAGGATAATTTAATGGTGACCAAGAGGCTATTTATTAACTATACACTACCCATGTGCAGCAGTTCTCAATGAGGGGCAACACCCCCATACACACCAACCCTGGGGACATTTGCGGTTGTCACGACAGAAAAGGAGTGGATGCTACTGGCAACTAATGGGCATAGGCCAGGGATGTTGCTAAACATTCTACAATGCACAGGATAGCACCCTCCCCTTTACCTCCACCGTTAACAAAGAATTATCTGGTCCAAAATGTCAATAGTGTAGAGGTGAGAAATTTTGGTTTAGAGAAACAACTTCTGTGTATAGTGGCCAGTCATTATTAATCACTAGGAATGTAGTCTTTTGGAAAACATGTGATGAAAAAGGTAGATCACAAAATAATCACTTAAGATATACTAAAGGCAGAGATGCTAGGAGAAAATAACTTTTGAATACCAATGAGGACTTCCTTTTGTGTTTCTAAATAATGTAGGTTTTTCCATTTAACTTGGCTACCATAGTATTCTTGGAGGGGAAAAAAGCACTTTATATATATCAACTCTATCAAAATTATACTAACCTGATGAGAAAATACATACATATATGTGTAACTGCACACACAAATGTATATGTGTATGTATGTATGTTTGCAATGGAAAGTTTCCATTGGCCAACATTTAAAAACTTAATTACCATAAGGTGCTCTTCCAGCCAAGGGGTTTATTAATGGAGTTGGGTTACCACTTCCTTCCCTTCTGTTTCGGTCTGCTAATGCTGGAAAATCTGAAAGGTCCAATCCTGTCACATTTTCGCTTCCATCTATATAATAATAAAGAACACTAGTCATTGATTCTACAAACATTTTTAAGAGATTATAAAAACCAACCATAATAAATTTGAAATGGCAGTGCCTTCTTAAATAATGCATAGTATATAATAGGGCGGGGAGTTCTTAACCAGAGGTCCACGGACCCAAGATTTCAGGCAGTCCGTGAGCTTGAATTGAAAAAAATGAACTTATTATCTTTATTTTCTCTGACCTCCAATGTTGAGGGTCATAAAACTATCGGCTGCTACATTCTGAGAAGGGGTCCATGGTCTTCACCTGTCTGGCAAAGGGGTCCATGGAACAAAAAAAAGTTAAGAACCCCTGTAATAGGGGCTCATTACTTGTGGGCTGATTTCAACTGAAAGCATTTCATGAACAATTCAATTCAGCAAAGCAATATACAACCAGCCTAATAAAAACCCCAAATCCTAGAGACTTTGAAGAATAAGGAGTAAGGTGGTGGTACATTATTTCCCCTTTGGGAAATGGTAATTTAAAATAATAATTTGTTAGCAAACAAGATTATTGTGATACAACTGCTCTATTCATTGTATCCAGGTGGAGTTTCTATCTGGAATGCTTGGAGTTTCAGTTATACGTAGGTGGGACAATGACACTGCTACCTGCAAATGGTCAAAAAGGAATCTCAGGTACAGGCAGTGGTAGTAGAAACCCTGAGAACTTCTGCCCTGAATCCAATTAATCCCATACACAAATGTATATGCATTTTTCATGTGTGTGTGCATATGTTTGGGTAGGGGTATAAGTAGGAATGGGAGAGGGCTCTTATGTGCTGGTAAATGGTTCGGAAGTATGGGTATATGATGCAAAGCCCAGAAATTTATATTACCCATTACACAGTAGGCGCTCAATAAATATATATGAATAATAAAGTTAATTTTTGTTCTTTTTACTTAAACAAAAAATCTGCTTGCCTCTTTTTAAAATCAGTTTGCTTTCTTTTAAAACTTAAAATTTAACCAGTCTTCATTTTGCCTATTTTAAACATTTTTCTGATTTCTCCTCAACTCTTATTATTCTTACAAACTTGTATTTTTAATTTTTGAAGAAAAAATGTTCTACCTCCATCAGTTTTAGCCTGAACTACAGCTTTTCTTTAACTTTGGTTTCTTTCTTTCTTTTTTAATCTAGTGTTTTACAACCATTTTCACTTATTTTGCCCTTTTTCCTGTTTTTTTTTTTATTTTTATCCAAATTTCATGATTAAAAGAACCTCAGAAATCACCTATAATCTCAAGCAGATTATTTTGTTTATAAACAACAGGCTATAGTAACAATCCAAAATGGGTGACAAAAATTACAAAGGGTAGTAAATAAAATCATTCATACCCATTATTTAAGTGATATTGAGGTTTATGCATTTTTGAATTTTAAAAAGATACTACTAAATGAGACAATAACAATAGAATAATTTGTATAGCGTTTCAGTTTACCAAGTAACCTTTCTTGAATTATTTGATTACAGTTTAACTATAAACTTTGAAAATATATTAACTTTTAATACACATTTTAAAGTCCAAGATGGAATTTAAAATTGCCATATATTATTTGAGAAAAAATTATAACCTAAAAATATTTATTGAACTCGCATACTTATGTTTTTTTAGGAAAAGACTTGTAAACAATTTTTCCTAGTATAAAATATACTTAAAAATGAATTTTCAAAGTAATTCTAAGATTTTATACCACTGTATAAAAACAAATTAAGTATCTTAGATGACCTTGTCAGATACATTCTTACTTTATATGTCCCATTTAGAAAAAAAGCAAATTCAACTATGATATGCAGCCTAATTTCAGAGACATTCAAGTATAGAAACAATGAAATACTGTACTTCACATTATTTTAACATCCTGGACACAAAACTATAATTTACAAATCCTAAAATTTGGAATTTTTCAAAGATTTTAACCTTATTTTATCTATCTATGCTGCTAAAACTATGTTATCTTTTAAAAATTAAAAGCCTAGAGTGGTAAGACCTTTCCCTTACTAAATTTTCTCTTGTGCTTACACATATTGCTCCATTTCACAAATAGTTCTTTCCCCTTCCATTTCCTTTAAATATATTTCTCTCTTAACAATCCTATTCATTTTCGCTCCTATGAACATAACAACATCCTTTATTTTTTTCCCCAGGAAAGGGTCTGGAGGCAGGAGTGGAAGGGGTGAAACCTCAAGCAGAATAGCAATAAAGCTTCCTATCTTCTTCTGTGTGACGCAGTTGATAAAAGAAATAAACCAACAAACTGCATGAATTCTTCACTGTCAGAATGAGAACTGGTTTTCCATGTAACTGAAATTTGAATTTTAAACTCAAAACTGGACCAAAAATTCACAAAAAAATTAGATGCCAAAATTAGGATTAAAATCGTTAGGAAAAAATTGTAAGTTCTCCGTATAATTTCAAGTTTTCCTTAATCTGGGTCACTATAAGCCAGAATGTCATACAACTCAACGAAGTCTAGACTGTAGTTCTTTTTCACAATGACAGGGAGGAGGACAAGAAATGCTCTTGAAACAAAAAAGACTGAGGCATAAATATAGACCATGTTAATGTATAGGCTCTCTATTTAATTATAAGGAAGTAATCCTGATGTTATAACAAGTCACTATACCATTACCATGCCAAGGGGAAAATATATTTATAAATAGGGACATCTCTCATCCATTTAATAAATCCTATTCCTGTCAATTTCTTAATAAATTCTACCATTCAAAACATTAAAAAAATATATCCTGTAATATTTTAAGACCAGTATGTTGAGTTGCTTTATATTTCGAAAGTCTACCAAATGTTCTTTATAAGGTACTAGGCTCCAGAATAAGCTTACCTGTTCCATTAAAAATGTTACTTGATAAGGAGTTATTCATTCCAAATGCCTGATTCCTGTTCATTCCAAATCCAGACATACTGGGTACATAGAAAATAATTTTAGATATACAATAAGAACACTAGCTTTCAGATGAAGAAAGTGTACACTTTTGATCTCCTCATATAAAACAACATGTTTAAAAACCAAAACTAATTTTATTTTTCTGAGTTCAATCTTTATTTTTATTTGACATCTTCCCCAAAGTCCTTCCATGAACAACTGGGAATCAAAATTTCTTAAAAAGCTTAATTAAAAAACAAAAAAACCCAGAGAATTTATAATATGAACCTTGAGGAAAGCAGTGATTAAACGTACCATTTTGTGTACTTGGAGAGCCAACTTCTTACTGGTTATTCTGTAAGAATTAACTAGCCTCAAAATTAAGCAGTTTAGTGTAATACTATTCTCCCTTAACATTTGCTTTTCTTCACTACTGGCAAAAACTGCTAATATTACTTTTCTTAATAGATGAGTTCTCATACCAGATCTATCTTTTCCCAACTAGTCTGTAAATTCCTCATGGAGAGAGTCCATGCCATATTCATCTTTGTACCCTCCACTCAGGAGGACACAATAGGCACTCAATAAATGTTTAGTTGAACTGAATTAAATGATGTTTTTCTTAAAAATTGTATTCAGTGCTTTTAAACACATTCTTATCTAAATATAGTTTACCTTTTAGCTACTTAAAAGAAAAACAATAATCTCTCCATAGTGCCCTCAATTCTGAATTAATGCACAACTGGTACTTGGTAAATAATTACAAATGCCTCCATTTTTTTGCACAAGTCTAAGCATGGTTAGAAAAAAAAAAAAAAATAAGGCTGAACGTAAATAAAATAAGGCCAAAAGTAGTTAAGAATTATCAGTAAGAATTGTTAAAGCAAATTCTGCACTGAAACTATGCACATCTTTAATATCAAATACTCTTCCGATAAAAGACAGCATGTCAGTGCTGTGAGTAGGGTTAAACTGTTTTAACAATAATAAGGTTTTTTTGCCTTAATCTGTAAAATTAACTATGGCCAATCAATATTTTCATAAAATACATAGCTAGTGAAACAACACTCTGGAGAAGAGTAAGAATGCTAAGAGAAATTTTTGTGTAATATGTTAGAATTGCTGATGTAGATGCCCTCAAACATTTGATTAAGTGCTCAGAGATGAGAACATTTTATAATAAATACAACTTATTAATAGTAGAAATAAGCAGGGTTCTAGAGACCCATATAACACTGAAAATTTATAAGTAATCTTTAAAACAATTAAAATGCAAAAGACTATAGAAAGGCAAAAATTTAAATATACATTCAATGAACAATACTACAAGAATGAGGTAAGATATAAGAAAGCCCAAGAAATATTATGTGGTTAGGAAGCTATAAAGAAGATGAGAATTCTGGTAATGCTTCACAAATAATAACTTTTTAAAAAATAGAACAGTCAAATTATAGAAGAAATGATCATAAGCCTAAATAAATGTAAGAATTGGAGCTTATGGGATGAATAAACAGGAAATACACCAATTTTAATTTAGGTTTTACAAGTATTAGATAGAAAAAGGTAAATTAAATGGACATGAAGATACCAACTAAATTTAAGGTCCCTTTTCCCCCATAGGTCCCATTTTTAAAAATATGTTAATCATAAACTTAAAGGCTAATTTTTCAAGAAAGCCTTACGTTGTTAACCTAACTCTCATTTATATTATCCCAAGAGCTCAAAAAATCATAACAAAATGGATAACAGGTCTTCATGTTATTATTATTATTTGCATAGTATACACAATGGACAGTGCAAAAAGGGAAGGGAAAAGCCCAATAGCTCATCTTTTTGTTTTAAATCCACACACATGATATTATTTTCAAATAGTGTAGTCTTAAAAAAAAACAAAAAAACTTTGGTCAGTAATTCTTCAAAACACAAAACTGAATCTCAGTTGAGTACTTAACCAAAGCATAAATGAAGGATGGTAGTATAGTAGTAAAATGTCTCCAGTCCTATTCATAAGCCTGGAACTCTATCAAAAAGGTGAACAATCTCATTTAATAGAGGAAGAATCTATCAACAAAAATATGCCTGGTGACAACCTAAAAACAATCCTTTTCTAACAAACAGTAATAATGCTTTAGTTTACTTTCTAAAATGAAACTTACTTTCAAAAGAACCTATCTTTAGTTTGGGGAGAGTAAAGTTGTGATGTGTACCAGAAAGAGAATCTTTGGTCATAAATACATGATGAAACACATTTATTAGACACAAGCCAAGACTCAAGAACAGAGTGGTGGACAATGAAAAGGAAAATCTAAGGATACCCAGAAAGATAATAATACACAGTATCAATAAGCATCTTACCTGTTCACAGTAAAAGGCTGTCGAGAAGGCTGCTGCTTTGGCATACATATTATGCTTGGCGAGCTTCTGTTGGGGCTACCTAACCCTGAACTGCTCATGCTATTTGTCCTGCTAGGAATTCCAATGCCCTGACCAACCTGGGAGTGGTTCATCATATTCCTAGGATTCATAGGCAAAATACCCCTGAAAAAGAAGTCCATTACACTAAATAAACTCTACAATTACTCATTAAAATTCTCTATAAAATCAACCCGTCCAACCCTAGAACCTTAAATATACTTTGAAATTGCATTGCTAATTTTTATTAATTTAATTTTTTTGTCTGCTCATTCTAGCTCTTTGGAAAGAAAAATCAAAGCAATCAAACCAACAAAAAGAGGCAAATATAGTGAATAATATAAGGTATGAAATCTAACCTGAGAACTATTGGTGTGAATATGACAAAATACAAATTTATTTCAAACATATATTTTGAATAATTTCATTCAAACTGCGTGTCATTCAATCTTTTTCATATTATTATGCTCAATATATGGCATGTTTTATTTTACTCTCACTAGAAAAATGGATGTGTGGTTAGGGAGCAATAATCAGAATTGTCTGGGGAGCAATTTTAAATTGCACAATCCTCCTTTGAGGAAGAGAGCTGACTTCTGAAAAAGATCCCCAAGTGGTGATTAACCCTCGATACCCACCCAGTTGACAACCACTGTACTAGTGATAGGATAAAAACGTCTTGCTCCATATTTATCAATTTGCAATGAAATAAAATGAGCAGAGGGCATTAACTTACTTTTCCTCAGTGAAAGGCACTGAACCAGAAAATCAAATAATTACCTTCTTGGAAGACTAATACCTTGCTCACTCTACAAAGATACATTTTGAGAAATATTCTGGCCCATCAATAAATACCTGCTTGGAGATGGAGGCGTGTGAAGTGACATTGTTGGTACCCCTGTTGTTGGCGTGACGTGGCTCGTTAACTGAGTGCCTTGTGATAAGCTGCGATTTAACTGAGGGGTATTGTTGCTCATCCCCCTCATTGGAAGGCCTAGTGCACCTAATAAAAAAAATTCAGAAGAAGGAAATTCATTGCCATCAGGAATGAAATTCTTATCCATCTTCTGGAGTTGGCAATTTAAAACATTTTTAAATGACCTAACAGGTAATATGCAAATCTTAAATGGATATATTCAATTCACTCCAAATGGTCTGTTTTGTAACAAAAGTATGTTCTAGTCTGAAAGTTAATATTATGAATGAATATTGCTTTCATATATCTATTTTTTTATATTTCTATTTTACAGTAAATTATGTCTGTCAATGATTGTAACGGATTTAGATGACTTATGTTTTCATAAAAAAACATTACGTACAAATAAGCTTTTAAGAAATTTTGCAATCTTGTATGTTTTTA
>JAQZBX010014572.1:26056-38575 GCA_029593785.1 Cabassous unicinctus
GGGGGGGGGGGGTGTGATATGTTCCAGTAGGTCTATTACTGAGGTTTACCATTTATATACAAAACAAAAAATTAACCAATATGGATAAAGTTATTTCAAAAATATATTACAAGCTCCTGTTTTTTTATTCATACACTATGAAACATAAATTATTATTTTCTTAATGATCCAGAATAATTATTATGGGTATCTAATGTTCTATATATTTTTCCCCATTCATCCCTCAAAGTAAAAATGTTCAGCTCTAACTTCTGCCATCATATCTGCCTATGAATGCCTCCTTGCCTTTCTTCCATTTTCTGACCCATACCTTTTCATGCTAGTATGTCTGTTTCTAATCTCCTGTGGAATGGCAAATCAGTCAACCAAGCTTATTGAGAACTAGAGGTTAAGTAAAAGGGGTAAGATGGCATGAGAGTTCATGAGGATTTAAAGTGACTATTTTTTTTTCTTTTTGGCCTAATTTTGGGTGTAAGAATTTCAAAGCCCTTAAGATTTTCAAACTGTGACCTCCAAATTAATGGTGTACTATATATGGCATGAATGTTTTCCTTCAAATATCTCTGCAAAGTTTATCATTTGGTATAACAATGTATCACCACTTTCTAACCTAGGGACACCAGCGGGTCATGAAGATTTCATTGACAGGATTCTAGAATGTGGCAGTCCCAGAACTCAACTTTGCTTTTCAAGTGAGTAAAGCCAACAAATTCAATTCAATATAGCTACTATATTCTATGTGTACTCTCTTTACTCATAGAATAAGTAAACCATGAAGACCTAATCTTGGTTCTGCATTTCTTTATTTACCTGAAGGGAATTGGCCCAGCTCATAAAATGGCTTAGCCACTCTATGTATGTCTAGTCACTGTAAGTTTTGTGACCATGAGACTGCCACTAGCTGTAGCCACTTTCTCTGAAGTTGGGACTAAATAAGAACAAATGAGAGAATGAAAACCAGCCCATATAAGATTTCTTCAGAAGAAACCAGTCTTTTCCCTCCCTTGAGCATACCAGTTTTTTTTCTAGGCCCTAGAGGTGCTTCCATTAAGGACTACCAAAATATCTTTCATTTAACTCATTCAACATTTATTGAATGTCTACTATGTGACAAGCAATATCCTAGCTGCTAGGGATACAACAGTGAACAAGATAGAAAAGGCCCTTACTCTCATGGAGTTTAAAACCTACTCCCCAAACATGCTGTCATAAAATCACCTACAGTTGCAAATTTCCCACAGAAATGTGTTTCTCAGTCACTGACCACCCAGAAAAATTATACAAATTTATAGCCAGAAGAGACCTTAAAGATCACCTAGTCCAATGTTCACATTTTACAGATAAGGAATCTGAGCCTCAGATAAGTTAACTGACTTCTCCAAGGTGACATAAAGAACCAGGGCTAGAATTTAGATCTCTTAACTACTAGTATTCTTAAAGAAAGCACTACGGGAGCCTAATATAATTCTTCAAACCTCCTTTCTAAATCACCATCTCTCTCTTCTCTCCTTTCATTTTCTTTCTCCCTCTCTTCTCTATACCTATCCATGTTCTTTCCTCTAGTGTTAATTTTCCTATTTTCTTCACCCTCTCTATACCTTCATCACTATAAACGTATACCCTCAAAAAAAAAAAAAAAAATCTCATACCCTCTGGTCCTTTAGTAATAATCTACAAGCCCTAAAAAAGACTCATTGAGAGTCTTTTAACCTCTCCAATCCTCCATATATATATTATTCTATACTGTATTATGAAAATTTACAGCTCCAGAAATATTTCAAAGAGTGGAGATAATCTCAACACTAGTAAACAAAACAAAAAAACTGTTGGAGAAGAAAATAACAATGGGTAAGCCTATTTAGGTATTGGCATACTTGAGTTAATGCAAAGTGCTAAGAGTGGATGAAGACAGTACAGAATAAAGACAATCAAAGATTATAGTTTATTTTAATCTTCAACTTCATGCTCTTGACTTCATAAAAAGAGCTAATCCAAAAGGTCTGAGTTTCACTTGGTTGAACTAGCTGTGAGAAGATCAAAAGAGAAGAGACAAGTGCATCATTTCAAACTGGATTATCAACTTTGGATATGTACTAATTCATCTATTTTAAATTTAATTAAAAAATGAACTTCCTTAAAACATAAAAAAAAAAAAAGCACTAAAGAAGAGCACCCAAAGATTTATTTTGGGGAAACAAAATACTAAATTTGAGTTGGGTGAAACTTAAAATTGGGAGGGGTCAGTAGAGAGAATATTTAACCTTTGCTAGTAAAATTAGAAACAATCACAAAATCATTTCCAAAATATTGTACCAAGAATAGGACATGCAAGCAAACAAAATAAAATAAATAAGAAGAAAGCTCAAAGATTTTTGGCATAAAAGAACTAAAACAGGTAAAAATGTAAACAGGTATATATATTGCGCTTGTGTATGGGAAGGTGACTGGGAGGTCAGTAGAATTAAAATTTATTGAGCACCTAACAGTGATGTATTAAGCACTATGGTACTCATCTTACTTTCTCCTACAACAATACTATAGAGAAGGTATTTATCCCAGTTTTACAGACAAGGAATAAAGAAAAGAATGAACAACAACAAAAACAGTTAAGACGGTTATAATTCTGAATCAAAATTTTCCTTCAATTTTGATAAACTGATAAAAATAATAATATAATTTTAGGAGAAATATCTGAACATCTTCTAAATATTCCTTATTGATCATCTTTCAAAAACCCAAAAGAATATGATCTAAGAAACGATTCCATAAATTATTTCCACTGAACAAACTGATTAAGACCACGTTCCTTAAATACTTAAGGAAAGATGTGCAATGTTTTATTCCATATTGTGCTAGAGATAAACAATAATAATAATACAAACTATAAAAATTAAATCACAGCAACTAAATCCCTGAATACGCAAATTAAGTCCCCTAGAATTTTTATTAAGGAGAGGGAGGAAAAATCCCTTGATTGATGCAAGAGGGCTAGAAGTATCCCCTTCTCCATTCCCAAAGCTACTACCTTCCTCTAGAAATTCACTGGTCACACTAACATAAGACAAAAGTCCTAAATGGTGCTTTATCTTCTTACCTCCAAATTTTTCTGCACTTAGATGATAAAGCTTCCCTAAAAAATTTATAGCAAGCAATTTCTTTCATTAAAATCAAGGGATTTTAGAGACAGAAATTACTCCAAAGATCATCCCAACTACATTGCAGATGAAGAACTAAAGCCAGATATTAAGCAACGTACCCAAGATCACAGAGGAATTGAAGAGTAAAATAATGATCCAATTTCTTAAAAAAAAAAAAAAGCAACCCCTATTTATTTATTTATTTACCCATGAGCCAGGGATTGAAACTGAGACCTTGTACATGGGAAGCAGGTGCTCACTGAGCTATGCACGCTCCCCATAATCCACTTTCTTGACTCTTACTTCAATGCCTTCTTTCAACCAATTACTTTCCATTTCTTAATAGTAGTTGTTAACTTTTGCTTCACTGGGGGGACTTTAAAGAAATACTGATGTCTGGGTCCCATCTCCAGAAATTCTGATTTAGTCTGGGTCAGGGCACTTGGTGGACATTGGATTTTAAAAACTCTCCTGGCGTTTCAACCCAGTGTTGAGAATGACTATTCTACAGTATTAAATCTCAATCCGAGTTTAGTCTTTAAAATTTTCTTTTGATACCCAAAAGAATTTTCTAACCCTAATTAACATTTTACCTACCCCAGCACAATCCCTGTTACACACTACAAATTTGACTTTAAAAAATTAAGTGTTATAATTGAGGCTTTTATGTACATTATATATAGTATTCCTTAGGTGCACAGAGGAGGGACCACTAACTCAGACTTGAGAGTAGAGTAGGTCAGATCAGAAAAGGCTTTTTTTGAGGAGATAGAATATGAATTAAATAATGAAAGATTTAGCCAGGTATTTGGTCAGTCAAGTAATGGGGAGTCGGGAGGGGCGGGTATAGATGTTAGAACAATTCAGTATGAGAGAAGAGCAAGATGTACAAAAACGAGGACAATAAACCTAGAGGAGTGGGCTTGCCTTCTGGGTGCTCCAGCATATGGAGCTAAATGGCTTCAAATCCCCAACTCTGAGTAGTTGCTGCTATATGAGAACCAGCTGAGAGCCCCAAACACCATCTGAGATCTTACAGAAGCAGGCACTCTGTTGAATAGCTGTGTGAATCTCCTAAGTATATTTTGCACTTGCTCCTCAACCCAAGTTTCCAAAATAGATTAATGACACCCCATTCACAAAATAGTGCAGGTCCTACACCTTAAAAATCATTTTTGGTCCCTGTCTTTCTTTCATATCCCAAATTATCAAGTCATAGTAGCTCTATCTCCAAAATACCCCAAATCTGACTTCTCAACACCTTCACCACTAGTCCAGCCACCAGCCTGGACTACAGTAGTAGTAGCCTTGTCTCTCCTTTCCTATCATCCTTCCCCCTTCTCCACATAGCAAAGTGATCTTCTAAAATGAAAGCAGATCTTAAAATCCTTCCCATTAAATTGAGAATAAAATCCAAATTTCCTACTGAATCTTTACAAGACTCTACATGATCTGATACCTGCTACTCCATTAAGCCATTGCACTCTCCTTTGTTCATTACACTGTCCTCTCTCACTTTTCTTTGAGCAGGGTACTAAGGACATAAAGATAATGAAGACGTGTGCAATAAATAAATGCCAGAACACCATAGCTGTGCAAGCAAAAGTATGTATATTGTACAGAAATGGCAAAAAAGAGAATGAGCTCTTCTACCACACATCTGCAGTATCTAGCATGGCAATATATATAGCAGGCACTCAAGAAGTATATGTTAACTTTAACTGCTACCTCCTTTTTGAAGCTTTCCTGTATTATTGTAACCTACTGAGCTTATCTCCCAAAACACTAAAACTATATCTACTTGACATATGGTACCTTTTAACTTATGCATTAGCACTGTGTATAAATATGCCTTGTCCTCCTCACTATACCATATGCATCCTAAGAGCAAGAACCCCCAGAGTATTTAGTATATAGCTAATCCAAATACTTGTTAAATCGTCCCACAATTTTCTGAAGTTACCAAAACATGTCATTTGCCTATCTACAATGTTAACAGCATCAATTTTGAACCACCCCACCTGTGCTCTGGGTTCCCCACAAAGCAAGTGGCCTTCATATAGGTGTTCCTAAAGCAGAAAGCCAAAGTGATGTCTATTGGAAGCATGAGACTACGCCACTGCTTGCAAGTCAGGAGTCTGGATCCCAGCAACAGGTTTATTTCCTCTCCAAGGTAGAGGTCTGGGAACTCTGAGGATTCAGATACAAAGTAGCTGACACTAGTTAATCTATGTGCCTATAAGATAATATGTACATAGGAAGCACTCAATAAATAAATGGTAGTTTCCTTTTTCTCCTATCCTCTAGGACCCTAAATCCTGTTGGTAAGTAAGAAAAGATTGCTCCAACTATACCCCCACTCAATTCCAATGCAATGAATATCCAAAAGACATTAAATCCTGGCTTCCCATTCATTACAATTTAGCATACAGTTTCAGGGAGCCCAGGGATCTTTAATCTATAAAGTGTAACTAAATCTTATACATATACTCAAAGAAGACAAGTACAGAACATCATGCAACTTGAATACAAGGTCACATTCACTGGCTTCTATAGTTATCACTGATGAACAGTATTCACATGAACTACTAGATGATAAGTTACTTACATATTTGGATATAATCATACAACACCAGAATCTAAGATCATACAAGCCCTTAGTACAGCATTTTTGGGGGGGCCTACATGGACTGTACAATCACTTCTACTCAGATCTGGAAAAATGCAGATTTAAGCAGTTATGTATCCATAAAGGGAACACTCTTCCCTGTTTAATAAAGCTCAATTTTAGAGATGGCTCCTTTCTTCTCTACCTTTAACAACCATTCCAACCATAAAGAATACACAATAGTAGACCTCACATTTTAATGACACAAATCTACTGAACTTTGCCAGTCTGAATACAGAGTTAATGGTGGTACTCACCGACCTTGAGAGGAAAAAGAAACTTTACATTTTATCAACCCCAATGCCCAACTACAATACTGTGATAAAGACAACCTGTCATAAGAATAATATCTCTAGTCTACTCTCACATACCTATTCCTTCTATCTCCCCATCCTTCAATAAAGTTTGTTATATAAGCTTTATCATTTTGATTTCCATATACTATACTATTAAAACCCTGACCCTTAAAAGCCTGAATTATAGCTTGATATAGCTGACCAGGTGTTTGTTCAGACTTATCTACCAGCTACATTATCTCTTTTATTTGGCCCTTTGGGGTCTGTCCTAACAAATAGACTGGCAACCTAGGTTCTGTCTTTTTTTCACTAGTTGTAGCTTCTAGAGCTGTACCCTAGAAAGGAATCATTGAACCTGACTCGAGATATTTCAGTTCCAGTTAGTCTAGGTTTAAATTTTCTAAAGACATTAATACCCACAAGGTCACTTAAAAAGAGTGAGCAATATGTTCAAAATGTTGCTTAATTGATGCTATATATAGCCATTTAATATACTGAATTCCAACAGGAAGTATTTTTTTCATATATAACTTTTTAAAAAAATTACTAGTACCTTAAAAATACTTTCTCTAATGAAAACAGCTTTGCTCATTTATTAATCTTTTTATAACTTTAATGAAATGCACAATGACTTACACAAATTAAGAAGCCAATAAATGTTTATCATACAAATGAGCTAACTTTATTTCAAACCTAACCCATTCTATATCTTAACCCAATTACATTTTCACATTTGCAGGTCAAAAATATTAGATCAGAATTTTTAAAACTCCACATAGCCGATTATATTGTGAAATCATTGTTATTCTTCTTTATAGAATATCAAGTTTCCCAAATATCATTTTTCTTCACTCCATTATCTAATTTCTACTATGATAAACTATGTGCTTTAAAAAGATAACTTAAGACTAAAAGTCATATTAGAACACAGGCTAAATGGGACAAATTACTTGCTAATAATTCATCACTTTAGAATAAATATTTGAGAGTAAATGGGCAACTTTTAAAATGTAATAAAAAGCTTTTAAAATTTTATTTTTCTATCTAAAGAAAAATTGCTAATATCTATAAGCAAATTTAGATCTTATTTACTAATTCTGTATTAACAAAATTGCATTCCATAGCAAAAGAGGAAAACCACAAAAGAGAGAAAGAAATAAGATGGAAAGTAAGTTTGTCTATAAAATAGGTTTCTTCTCCTAATAAACTTAAAAATAAATAAAGGGTAAAGTGGTATGACAAACTGTTCAGAAAAGCTTTGCTTTTCATTATACTAAGACAGAGCTCCAAATCAAATAACAGATATTTACTTAAAGTAGGTTAAGATGGTCATCAGACTGTCTCCCCCAGTTACCTGATTATTCTACAATCTTTGAAGGAATCTTCTAACACTTTTACACTCCCCCACCCCCATAAATGACGTTAAGAAAGATGATAAAACCTTATTAACATGTAACCATCTAGAAAATTAGTTTGAAAAAATATGACGATATTTTCTAGTTTAGAATTTTACAAAAATTTTATGTGATGATGATAGCTAACATTTATTGAGCGCTTACTATGCGCCAGGCACTGTGCTAAGCGCTTGAAAAGTATTACAATATTTTAAAAAAATGTAATCTTGTGTCATGGAAAAAGCACTGAACTGTGAGTTAAAAAAAACTAGGTTTTATATCCAGACTAAGCTAAAGCAAAAGAATACTTGCTAAACAAAAAGAACATTTTATGTACTGTTAAGTAATGGAGATACATTAATAGGCCAAAACAAACAAACAAACAAAAAAACAGACAAAAACACCTAACCAATCAAAAAACCTTTAACTTCTTCTAAGTGAAAACAAGTATGTCAATTCTTAATTTGCTTAGCAAATTCTTTTCAAAAATACTGTGAAAGAACATAGAAATACAAAAGATGCAGTACTAATTTCAATCTATCCTATTTCTAAATAATGACAAATTTTTAATTAGTAAAGCCTGATATGATGAGGTTTTGCTATTTAAGTGAAATAAGGAAAACTCTGAAAATTAAATATCGTTCCTTTTAAACCTTAGAATAAACCCATAAGGGCAGCACTGGTTGTTTGTTTATTTGATAATTATTTTTCTCTTTAAATAAAGCATCCCAGAATAAATGCAAAATTCTTACTTTGTTGCCCGTATAAACTTGCCCCAAACTGAGACAGCTGACCTGATGTAGATGGTGATGCCAGCATCTGGAAACAAATTAATTATATTAGATCACACAGAAACTACACAGTACATTGTATTTATACTTTACAAATCTATACATCATAATATGTAGGAGACAAACCCACATATCTTATTCAGAAAGCATAAAACAAACATTAAAAAAAGTCCATGTTTTTAAAGAGACTATCAAAATGAGATGAAATAAAACTGTGCAAATGCAATTCATTCTTAATTACTCTAAAGGATGTTAAGTTTTACTAAATGAAAACTATAGTGGCACCATTACTACTCCTAAACAAAACACAAAACACTAAACTAACAAAACTACAAAAGCTATCTCAAAAAGTCAACGTCTATAAACTTAAGTGAAACTGCTTGATTCTTATATAAAGTTAAATTCTTAATTCAGTTTTATTAAAATTATAAAGAAAAGTACGTAAGAAGAAAGGTTTTGTACTTTGTAAGTCTTTCCTGATTGTATATATCCTATCAAACATACACACAACTATATAATAAACTGAAAGATGATACAATAACAAAAGACAAGTCAAAATTACTTAGGAAATAATAAAAGTGTTATATAATGTGTACTATTTGTTAGTGAATGATGTGAACTTCATAGTACTTGTTGCATAATGCCTTTGAATTTTTTGCAACAATGTCTTTTCATCCTAATAGAGTATAAATTACTTGAAAGCCTGTTATATTCATGGAACAAGTTATATTCATATTTCCTCATAAAGTCTACCACTGTGGCAGTGCTATATATCAACTACATACTTAACCTGAGTAAATGAGAATGTACATTCCCTGTCCTATATTAGACAACTTTAATTTAATAAGACATTAGCCAGATCATAAAGGGGCTCATAATCTAGAAGGAAAAGAGAATGAATTATATATTATATATATATATAATTAATTATATATAATTAACTATAACCTAAGGCACAGTGTGAGAGATGCTATAAAGTATCACCGGAGGAAGATAATACTGAACAAGGGCGCGGTATCAGGAACACTTCACTGAGCAGTGGCATGTGGTATAGGTACAGAAGAGAGGTATTCAGGCTAAGAATATGCAGTAAGTGTAAGTGTAATAAAGGGTAATGGCATGATTATAAATCAAACAAAAGAAGAAACAATGAGGCCAGCATAATTGGGTAAATTAGAGGAAAAGGATATGGCTTATTTCTGTGCATATTAGGGCATACAAAAATGTGGAATAAAACAATATGCTAGGGCCAAATTGTAAAGGGTCTTCTTGAATGCCATACAAAGATGGTGTTGAGAATTGAATCATGTCCCCCACAAAAGGCATGTTCAGGTCCTGTGGGTATGAACCTAATTGCAAACAGGATCTCTGAAAATGGGTGAGCCTTAATCCAATATGGCTGAAGTCCTTAAATACAAAGGAAACTGGACACAGAAAGAGAGATGCAATGGGGAGGAACAAGAAGCCAAAAGTGAATGGGACCCAGAAGAGAAAAGAGAGAAGACACTGCCATTTGAATTGCCGTGTGACAGAAAAGCCAAGGATCCCCAAACATACCAACCCCAGGAAAAAGCAAGCCTTCCGGCCTCTGAAACAGAAAGCCAATAAATTCTTGTTAAGTCAATCTCATTGTATAGTATTTGTTTAGCAGCTAGGAAACTAAAATAGATGGCTACCGATTATTGTAATGAAGAGAAGAAATAATATTAAGCAAGGAAGTGACATAAACTGTGCTTTGAAAAGGTATTTCCAAAAGCAAAAATGGATGGAAATAGAAATCAGTGATACACTAAACTAGAAAAGAAGTAGGACTAGACAGGAGAGACATTCAGGAACACTAGTATTTGATGTCCAGTTGAACTGGCTGGGTTACAGGGAAAAGGGGGTGGAGAACCACCAGTCAGGGAACTATTAGAGGCCACTCCATGGTTTCCAGTGATTGGAAATCATGCTGACACTGACCACTTTTGAGGAAAACATTTAAACAATTCTTCCCACTTAAGAATTTCCTATTCTCAAAAATTTATATATTTATTGAATGCTTAACTCCAAAGAACAAATGTTTTAGTCTACTTTCCCAGAAAGGGCACAGTTCCTTAAGCCAATTACTTGGAATAAAGAGACACAGAGTGATCTGCTTACCAGAGCTGTGCAAAAATGTCATTTCTAAATGTTCTGTTACATGAAAAAGGTTAGTAAAAATTGCTTTATAGGAATATGAAAGTAGTTTAATGTTAATTTAAGAGTATAACTTTCAAGACATCCATGTGAAATAAGCATTGATAACCAGCTATATAGACAGATATTAAATGACAGACTCAAAATGTCAAAATTGCAAACATATAAATTTTTAGTAAGATCTAACGATATATATAAACTCTGAAAACATGCTTCATGAAATAAATTAATGCTAAAAATGGACTTAACACACAATGAAGGAATATGACAGGGACAGAAATGCTATTTATGAGGGCAAAGAAAATGCACAAGAAATGTACCTTGGCAGAGCAATGCCTATACTTAACAAGCAAGAGAACATTTATATTTTTTAATGCTGCAAGTTAATAATATAAAAATACATTTCCTAGAAAACATGTATATTTGATCCAGAGACACACACAGTGCAGTAGGGAATGCAGCAAAAAGGGAAAGAGCTCAGTCTGAGAGGCAGGAAAAATTTGGGTTTGAATCCTGGTTCTACCACTTACCAGTGGGACAACCGAACCTCAGTATTCTTCCTGTAAGATAGAAATAACACTACCTACCCCATAGAGTTGAAGTGAAGATGTAAGGTGATAACACAATTCTTAGCATTATGTTATTAATGAAAGGACAAACCCAACATGTGAAATATGACTTTTAACTATATTATAGGTTTAAAAGAAAAGGCAACAAAGGAAAAGGAAGAGAGCATGTGTGTGTTCCTGCACACACATGCAAACAACACACAGTTTTAGATCTAGACAGACCTTTAGAAAGATTTCAAAATTCAGAGCAGAATGATTTTAAAAAGTAAAACCAGTGAGATCAGAGTGAAATCTAGCAAACAGGCACAAAAAGAAAGACTGTGAGAAAATAATACATATTTATTTAAAAGACCAAAAGAGGGAAGGGGACCTGGTAGCTTATGTATCAGATAACTAACAAATATGAGTTTACTAGGTATTTCAAGTAATCCTGATTAAAATATTATTCAGCTGTCAAAAAGAACATTTTTAAAAATAGTATACTATATGCTGAAATGTTCAATGTAATTATTTCCTTAGTAATGAACCCTTAAGATGCTTTCAAATTTTTCACTAAAACTGGCAATGAACATCTTTATACTATACTACCTGAATTTTAGATGTGAGTCAAAGTACCAATTTGTAAAAAAGCATATGACTAATTCAAGGAATATTCACAATATAAAGAATTTTAATATGCACTGCTAAACTGTTTTCTACCAACTCTGTATTAATTACATTTTCACAGCAGTCACTCAATGCTCTCTCACAGACGACACTGGCTACTGTCTTTCACTAAAAAAATCCTTGCTAATTTGACAGGAATAAATGGTCTTTTCTCACTGTTTGGATTATTATTATTTTTTGAGATACCAGGGCCAGGGATTGAACCCAGGACCTTATATGTGGGAAGCCAGTGCTCAACCAATGAGCCACATCAGCTCCCTGGATTATTACTAATATTACTATTTTGTAATTATTTATTTCTTCAGAGTATAGTCTGATTTATTGACATTTAACTCAGGTTATCATCGTCACTTAAAAACTGATATTTAATACATTCATATTTTCTATTGAAAGTTTTTAAGATGATTTTTGAGTTTGAGGTACTCATATCATCTGCAAATAATAATTTTGTTATTTTCCATTATCAATTTCATTCTCTCCTTCCCTTTAACAAATACTTACTGAGAAGTCTAATAGCTCCTAAATATTATTTTATGTTCTAAGACTATGGCAGTAAACTAAATAGGCAAAGAATCTGCCCTTAAGCTTAAATTCTAGTGGAGTACACAAAACAATAAACAAATAATTTAATAAATATGTACTTTCAGGAGAAACAGATACTCTATTTTTTAAAAGCAAAGAAATAATTTAGAGGATAAAGAGAACAGTGCTATTTAGGAAAAGAGTGGCCAAGAAGGAAGGCTTCTCTGATAACATATTTTAGTAGAGACCTGGATGTAGTGAGGGAGAGAACCATTTGAAGATTTTAAATGCCATGGTC
>JAQZBX010014573.1:0-10332 GCA_029593785.1 Cabassous unicinctus
CTGCTACCACGAGCCCACAACCTCACCATCTATGATATATATTTTTTCTCTACCTCAGGGTTTCTGGTCATAGTTTCTACTAGCTCACAGCTTCTGTGTCTTCTTGGTATTTCCATGGTGTCTGCTCTCTGCTCCTATCTCAAGATCAGTCTCTTGAGAGCAGAAATAAGATAGGCTTAGCTGATTATCACTTGTGGTAGTTTAAAAATATAACCAAAAATTTATTGATACTTTTCTCTTCAAGAAGGGGAAGTCTAATCCTTCTTCATGAATGTGGGGTTTAATTCATGACCTGCTTCTAACACATGGAATGTGGCAGATGTAATGGCATGTGACTTCTGAGACTGGGTCTTAAAAGGCATTGTGGCTATCTCTTTGTTTCCTCTCCCGTGGATCTCTTGCTCTGAGGAAAGCCAGTCACCACGTCATGAAAATATTCAAGAAGCCCTATGAATAGGCCCATGTGAAGAATAACTGAAGTTTCCTACCAATAGCCAGTAAGGAAGAGAGGCTTCCTGCCATCAGCCACGTGAGGGAGCCATCTTGGAAGTAGATCCTCCTGAAAAGTCAAGCTTTCAGATGATGGCAGCTCCAGCCAACATCTTGACTACAATCTCAAGCCTGTTAAGCTGACCTCGAACTCGCAGCTCACAAAAAATATCAGATAATAAACCTCTATTATTTTAACTCCATAAGCTTTGGGACACTTTGTTACACAGCACCCTTCCTCAATTTTAGTAGGAATTTTGGCCTAGGCCTCCTCCTATATTGATTGTCTTTGGGTACCAGGGCATAAAAAACAACCCAAGAGTGTTTTCTCAGCCAGGGCTCTGGGTTTGGAAAGTTGCCTCAGAGTGGAGATGTGGGAATGTGAGATACCTTTATTGGAGTATCCAGTAAAAAATATGAATTTTAAAAGTCCTGCATTAGGATAATAGTCCACCTCCTTCTACTTTAAAAAAACCAGAAACTTTGGTCTTCTGCACAAACAAGAGTCCAAATAGAAAAATAAAACTAATAAGGATTTTGAAGACTAGCGTTCCTAAGAATTGTTTTTTTAGGTTGTACTCATTTGGAGTTATAAATTTGTTGTTAGTTAGCAGTGTAAACCCAAGTTACTTAGCCTCTTTGGCTTATGAACATTGATTATTTAACATAATTTTGATCAAGGGAACATTTGAGAATCTAAATTCTTTCTCCTGGAAAACACAGACTCACACACTGTTTTTACAAATGTCCTGCTTCTTTTAGAAAGTATTTCTTCCCTGGCAATTGTGCTTAGTTACACTTGAGTAATTCTATTTGTTAGGATCCAAGTATCTCACAGTTTTCTGGAGTTTCATAAATTTGAAGATTTTCAAGTATATGATTTACTACATACTTAGTATTTCCAGTGCATTTTAAAACTACTGCTTGATAAATGAAGTTTTTCTTTTTTCAGCAAGCATTTTCCTTCTATTACTAAGGAAGCTCAGACTACAAGTTCTGATGTAGAGAGTGAATCATATCTAGTACAGCTGAGGGATAAAACCTGCCACCATATACCTATTTATTTAATATTGTTTATAAATTCTTGGTGTTAATAAATAATGTTAACACACTGGCACTCATCTAGGGAAACTATATTTAAAGGCAACCCTCATGATCAGTTCACCACCTTATTTCTGTACATTCAGTTTTCTATTTCATGTGCTTTTCATTGGAGTATCAGAAAAGTAACAAGATGAAAGGGGATTTTAATCACAGGTCAGCAGCATCATTTCAGCAAAGAACAAATAATCCAATTTTGTCATTTATAGAGTAACATATAGAAATCACAGGAGTGCTCAGAATACCTCTGATTTTACTTTTTAAACTTATGGCACTGTCCTTCCCAATACTCCTACCTGATTATAACTACAGAGGGCCCCAAAGACACTCTTCCTTTGGGTTAGCCTTGTCACAGATGAAAGGGTTCCTCAGAAGAGAATGCACGTGAGGTGAGTCTATTAGATGCTTAATTTGGATCAGTACCTCTCTTATGAAAAATGAAATAGAAGATACTAAAACATCTCATTTGATTACTGTTTGGAACAGCAAGCCAACAGAATCACCTCAGTGGGGTCCTCCCTTATGGACACTGGACAAGCTATTTCCAAGGATTCATAATTTGCTTTCAAAAGAGGACATAAGCAATCCTTTCCCACTCAGTAAATGTTTCCACTGGCTTAAGAGATAAATTCCAAAGGTTCTATCTAATTCTGGATAGATCCCTACTCACTCTTTGGTTGTCAATGTAGATTTCATGATAATTTTACATTCAAAATACACGATAAGGAGAAGGTTGAGCAATTAAAAAGGAATGCAGGAGGTAAAGAAAATTAAACCCTTTCATACCATTCTTATTCTTTCAATATATGTTTTTAAGTTTTAGTTCCAAAGAAAGGAACCTTATTTCTTTAGCATTAGAAGACAAAACGAAAGGAAAGAGAAGCTGTCACATGATAATTGACACAGGCTACTAAGTAGAGCATTAAATAAATAATCCCCAGTTCCAACCCCCTCTGTCCCCACAGATGCATGTTCTCCTTTTCAGGTGAGAAAAACAGATGATTAATCTAGTACCATACTCAAGTGTAAGAATAACAGCCTAAAATAATTAATAGGATTCTTTAACAATTTATGATAATGTACAATCATATTCTTTTCTTCTAAAAGTCTTTTGCCTATGACTGTATTAATTTCTTGTTGAGGTGAAATGTCACTAAGTCTTCATATAGATGTGAATTCATCCTTATTAGATACTTTGATATTTTAATATCATGATTAAATCAAATGGAAGACAACTTATTTTTCCTCTCTTTAAAGGGGCAGAAAGGAGGAGAAAAATAAAACATACACACACAACCAGGTACTTTCAGATTCCAGTTGCCATAACAACCTGAGTCAACTTCTATCATTAAGTCATCTTTTCATCATGCTTATGGATTGTTTTGTGTAACAAGTAAAGATTCATTTATTTCATTTAATTATTTTCTATTAAGGAAATTCTCCTTTTTGAAAACATCTCTTTGTCAATTTTATTAAACAGAAGCAGAAGACTCCCCCTCAAAACACTCCCCCTCAAAACTATAATGCACAAGGGTTCCCCAAAGAATGCTTAGAAGTATTATATTACACTTTCACAGACTTCTAATGATACTTTCTAAAGGGTATTTTGTTTCTATGAAAATTAAATACTTCTGATAACTTTACAATGTGACAATTATCCATATATTTCTCTCTGTTTTGATAGGCCAATTCAAAAATTGTTTACGATAATACTAACAAAACATATTGCAGGGAAATGCCTTCCTTCTGGCTTCTTTTGTCTACTGTTTAATCTCTGAGTATGAAAACATCTGGAAAACAGTGAAGGCAGCACAAAGTGTAAGAAGCTGGTACTGAGGCAACTTGCTCCCTAGCAACAGCTCTCAGAAAATATAGGCTCATTTGTCAAGTAGCCCCAATGCTGAAAATCAGGGGACTCTGGGGAACAGTAATGGCATATACAAGGTGCAAAACATGCTCCCAAAGTGGAAGATTTAATGTCCCCTGTAAACAGGATGCCCCAAACTGAAAATAAGTCAAAAGAGCCACTGTGGTCCAGTGTAAAGTAGTGCTTCTCAAACTTCTGTGAAGAAGGGCCAATTTGTTTGTGTGTGTATGTGTGTGTGTGTGCGCGCGCGCATGCACGAGCGTATCTCTCGTTCATCGTAGACTGGTACTTCTTCAAAATATAAAGAAATGAATTACTTAGAAAAATGAAATAAATAACAAATATAGACAAAATATCCCAAATTTTACCTATTAGAGTCAATGACATAACATTTTTCTGATTAGTTACTTAAATGTTTCTAAACACTTACTCTCAGTTTCTATATTTATCTCCTCACAAACCGGAAACAGTTGCCAAACAGCTTCAGAGAGCAGACCACCACTTTACTTTATGTAGCTCTGGTTTAGCACAGAGCTTCCCAAACTTTTTTGCGCATCAGGATCACCAGGAGAGCTTGTTAAACTTAAATCCCCATGTCCCACCTTCAAAGATGCTGATTCAGTAAGTCTGGGGTAGGGATGGAGATTTTGCATTATCATTAGAAGTCTGTGAAAGTGCAATATAATTTTCTAACAAGTTCCCAGCCCTTGCAAATGAATGGAGTGCCGTAGGAGACTTGATGTACCATATGACACCATTGTCTTCATGTTCTCACTGTGGACATACCATTAGGCTAAACCACAGAAATCCTGAAAGGCTGGGTGAGGATAAGATACTACCCATGCAGAGAAGCAGGAAGCGAAAGCTTTAATTCTTCCAGTGGTTCTCCAATCATTTTCAAGACAAAGGTAAATGTCACAGTTTCGGTGGCAAAGTTCATCATGATCAGCATTCCCCCATTTTTTCCCAGTGTTTCCTTATTCTACATTCCTTCCCAACACGGAGTTTATGCTTCTGCCACAAGTAGTTGTAGGAAAGAAAAAAGTGTCAGGGTCTTCATGTTCCCAAGCCTTCTCTCTTTCATTCCCTCTGCCTTAAATGGAGTCTCCTCCCTTTATTCCAATTCCTCTTCCTTTCACTTATTTATTCATTCAACAAATGTTTTTGTACTACTGAACTATATGGTTTTTGTATAAGGTTTAAATAAGATAACCCATTTAAAGGGCTTAGCAGGGAATGTTAGCACATGGCAAGTGCTCAATGATGATGATGATGGATGATGTCCGAAATAATAATGACAAGAACAATGATGTCTGTGATGATCAGAGTATCTAACACTTTGCTTTATAACTGCTGATTTTTGTCACTTCAGTTATATTGTGAAACTTCATTGTAGGAACTATGTTTTTCAAATTGATATTTCCATTTCCAAGTATAATTTTTAGTATACAGTAAGGATATAATAAATGTTTGCTGAGAGATTGGTAAGAACATGAAGGGGTCAGACAACTATATATCTAACACTATCCTTTTTCTACTTTGTCGTGTTATCTCTTTTAAAATGCCCCCTTTTATTCCAATCCTCCCTATCAGAGTTTAAAACACAAGGAAAAACTCCCTTTCTGTCAATTTAAATAAGCTTTGGCCAAGGCAATTAATTTATTTATTACTGTTGGATAATTTCAAACATTTTAGAAATGATTAAGCATTCATCCTTTATGTAAATGAAATGGGCTGCGACAGCTGTGGAGGTGTGTCACTTAGATCTCCCGTCAAATAAGAACTTGCCATTCAGCTGCAAGGAGTACAGCCACAGGATCTGTCTCAGCTTTCAAATTCAGGCCATGATCTTCTCAGGTAGCCCCTAGTCAGTGACCAAGCATGACAAGATACTAGAACTATTGCTACCTAATTCAAAATTCCTCAAATAAGGAATCTTTACTCTAGAGCTTCCATTGAGTTGACCAAAACTTCTAATCTGCATCATGCTCTGAGACTTTCTTCCTATTTCCTTCCTCCTTTCCTTCCACAGGTGTCTGATCTCCAATTCTGTCTGAAGGCTTTCCCTGCCTAGCCCTATATTCCTCTCCTTTTATCTTTCACAGATATTACCTGCTGTATACTTCTAACTCCACCTCAGTGTCTACTTTCTAAAAGACCCAAAGGATATAGGAATATTAAAATACAAAGTGATGCTTTCAGCTTTCTCAGTGGAACATTGCGCATTGAGTCAACTGGGGTCTAGCTAAGAAAAAATCTGGAAAAAAAAATACGCAAAACATGTAGCTCACTTTTCAATTATCTGAGATTAGGCACAAAGAAGGATAATTGTATCTCCCAACTGCTGAGACACTCCATTCTTTACCCCTCAATGTGTTACTATCATTACTGCCATTTGAACATCATTGTTTCTATCTTAATTTTTCTCCATTGTGTGTATTCCTGATTTTTTTCATACTCCAGGGCCAACAGTCACAAATCCCACTTCAACTTGTTTGTATTCAGAGAAACATCATAGCCCCTGTGGGTAAATAAAGACAATTTTAGGTGCCTTCTCAACTCTTTAACTGCAGAGGGCAGGAAGATACAGCCAAATTTTGCTTTATTTTTTTTTATACAGACATAAGCTGTAGCTATGTCAACAAATGAAAAGGTATATTTATTCAAACACCTAGTAATAAATTCTGAGGAAGGTTTATACTAAATCATTGGTTCTTAGTCCCTTTTGGAATCTTAAATACCTTTGAATAAAACAGAGAAGCTAAGGACTGAATCCCTAGATAAAAGAAGCACCATTAATATTTGAATGAGGAGCTTAAGGTATTTGTTATACTAGCTATGATTCTTGCATTTTAATCGATGTTTTACTGTTATCATGAGTTCATACTGGGACAATATTTCATTATATTAATATGTTTTTTATTCACAGTAGTAATTATTTTTACTCTGTTCTTCTACAAATAAAACTAGGCTTTGCCATTCTGCCTTGGGGAGGAGAAGCTTCAGTAAAATCAATCAATTAATAAATATACTAATAAATAAATTTTTTTAGTTTTTGTTTTTTCAAAGTTGACTTCTTGGCTTAAGCAATATATTTGGAAGAATATTTGCCTATCCAAATTTTGCACAGTTTACGGCAGATAAAAATTCCCAGAGCAGAGAGAGGGGAAACAAAGTTGGAGAATTCATTGTGCTTTGGTAATAGTGACACTTCCCCTTCCTGGGTAAAAGAAGAGAAGAAGAACAACAAAAAAGATAACTTGCACAATCAAACACAAGGCATAGAAACAAACAGACATTTGTGTAGAATGTCAGAGATTCTTAAACCCCATAGATTAGAATCTTTGGCATAGGCAATGAAATCTCTTCCAATCACAAGAATATGACTCTATTTTGTAAAGAAATGATTCCTAATGTATCAGTTCACTATTGCTCTGTAACAAAGTACCCAGAAACTGAGTAGCTTAAAACAATAACCATTTATTTAGTTCATGATTCTGGCAGGTCAGAAACTTCTTCCTCAGGTCCCAATTCACATCTTCATGCACCTACAGTCAGCTGACATGGTGGAGAGCAGGGATAGGAGGCTTTGCTGATATTGTCTGGGCTCCCTCATGTATGGGCCTCAGCTAGGACCATAGGGTTAGCACAGCTTTGAAGCATGTGATCTATTACATTTGAACAGTCTATCACTGGCCTGTTCACAGAGTGAAAGGAATGGACACAGGGGTCCCAAAGGAGAGAGCAAAAGTGTATAAGGCCTCTTGGGGACTAGGACCAGAGCTGAAAACTCTTTTTGTCACTGCATTTATTGGCCAAAACATATCACAAAGCCAGTCCAGATTCAAGGAGAAGGTAAAGAAACTCCGCCTTTTTATGGGAGGATCAGAGAACAGTGAGGGACTGTTGCCATATTGGCAATCTACGCAACTTAATAAAATATTTGGATAAAATCACTTTGAGTATCTTTGAATAAATACTCAACCCCATCCACCTCCCTTTTACAGTGCTAGCTGTATTATCGATAAATAGAAAAACTTGCCTTTTGAGGCCAAGTGCACACATGGTCCTTGGAAGCATTAACTAGTTCACCATGGCTTTCAAGTGCCCTCCCTATTAGTGTCTTGTGTCCCATGAAGTTGAATGCCAATTTGGCAGTGTATTTAAAAGTTCCTAAAGTTCTGGCTGCAATGACATCTCTCTCTGACATCTATATGGCACCTCCTAGATAAAAACCCAAATGTTATCCCCTCTCTAACATTTTTAGGACAGTGGCTTCATGCTGCTCTTCTTGGATCATATCCACATTCATAGAAATATTCACGGTTCATGGTGATCCCCTGTGATCACTGATGTGCCTCTCTGTGCACAGATGCAAAGATTACGATTACTGCAGAAGTTTTAAACTTTTAGGGAAGTCAGAGGCCCCTTTAACAGGTTGACAAAATCTTTGGAACCTCTGAAAATGTACATTACCTATTCACATGCAATTTTGTACATAATTTCATGAAGTTCACAGACCTCCTAAATCCCATCCACTGACCTGCCAGGAGTCTCTGGACCCGATCTGAAGAATCCTGGTCTAGAATATAGAAATGCATGCTCTGGCACTACAGCATTCAGCTAACACAATAGGAGACCACAGGAGAGTGTACTGTTGCGGTCAAGAGCACCCCAAAGGCACAGTCACCGAGTTCTGACTTCCTTATTGACTACTGTTAAGACTTAATTTATTCTGGGAGAGACATGTCTCTGATTTCTCTTCTCAAATGAGAATGAACAGAAGCAAACTCATCAAGTGTGGATCTCAAGATCCGTTTCAGAATCACCACCTGTGACCTTGCAGCAGAGCAGTCCCTTAGGCCACACGCTCGTCTCCATTGAGAAGGTCAAGCTTGAAGCTGTGACCAACTTTGGAATAACACACTGATTCCATTAAGAGGCTCCCCTATTATACTTACAGATGAGATGAAATGATGTCAGAGATTTGCTGCAGAATAATCTGGGGGAGGGGGTGCAAATAGATGGAACAAAATTGCTCATGAATTTCTATTTATTGAAGCCAAGCAATGAGAACATGAGGGGATTTTTTATACTCTTCTCTCTACCTCTGTTTATGTTTGAAATTATCTGTAATGGAGACTTAGAAAGAGAAAGAGAAAGATTTCTATGTTTACCTCAAAGGGAAACGCAGTCCAGGTAAAATCAGCAGAAGTTTATATATGTATTCTTTTTTACATGACTACAATATCTCTCTGGTTGTCATATCTCATTTCAAAAGATTCCTCCCACCCTGTTTCTTTATTTATTCAAGGAGGTTATAAAATATGTTTTCAGAGTGAAAGCAAGTGTTAGCTTTTGGTTAAACCATAGCATTTGTTGCCATCAGTACTGTGGGCTGTCCCAGACTCTGCTTTAGGGCTACTTGACAAATAAGAAGGGATTCCCAAGATACATTGCTAAGAAGCAACCTGTTCTTTGATATCAACTTCTCACACTGCCCAATGTCTTCCGTTTCCTAGATGCAGTCCATCTGGGGAACAAAAGCCAGTTGATTCACAGTGTGATCTTCAGCACATGGCACACTCTGAGTCTCAGTTTCTTC
Source organism: Cabassous unicinctus (assembly GCA_029593785.1). NCBI lineage: Eukaryota > Metazoa > Chordata > Mammalia > Cingulata > Chlamyphoridae > Cabassous > Cabassous unicinctus. The sequence goes on from JAQZBX010014573.1 coordinate 9,063, forward strand.
AATTTTTTAAAATGAGGAAGGGGAGTGGATGTAGCTCAGTGGTTGAGCACCTGCTTCCCATGTATGAGGTCCTGGGTTCAATCCCTGCAACCTCCTAAAAAAATTAATAAATAAATAAAAATAAGGGAAATTCCAGACCAATATGCTTAACATGATAGTTTAAACCACAAGTTAAAAGAGACAGTGAATATAGCAGCTGTTTATAAATTCTTAAGGAATTTGTTTCCAACTGTGTTTTAAGAAGTTGCCCCAGGGGCATCTGAGAGTACAGAGCTCCCACTCTCCCACTCAGACCTCCTCCAGAGCAGCTCTGCTTCCATCTGTTCTTACATGTGGAGGTCCATGGAGAATTTCCTTTGAAAAGTGGGTTGGTTCTGTTTTTAATGGAAATGTTTAAAAGACTGCTTTAAATTTGTATGTTAAAGACAATGTTAAATGATAGTTGCTTCTGCCAAGTGAATGTCAGTTATGAGATAAGCATATCTCTAATTATGGATATTGCCAATGGAAAAAATATGATTTGATTTGAAAAAAAAAATCATGAGGCACTTTTCAGGAATACTTCTATTAAATAAAGCAGGGTAGGCTAGAATTTGTCAGGAGAGGGCAAGCAATGAAAACAGCAATGGTGTAGCAGAGCCAGAGTAAGAATCAGATGACCTGGGTTTGAATCCTGACACTGATACTTAGTACCAGTACATCTTTAGACAAACCATTTTTGCCTCAGTTTCTTCAAGTGTGAGCCATTTAAAACAATACTTGCCTTGTCATGAAGATTAAATGAAAGAAATAAAAATATTTATTATTCCCATATGAGTCTTAAAAAATTAAGTGCTAGGATAATTTTGCTTACTTGAGAAATTGCTATAGTCCGTTTTATTTTTCAATAACAAGAATTATATAGCCATTCATGCCTTCCATTTTGCTTCATCTGCCAGAAAATTCATTTTGAAGCTCAACTGTAACAATTAGGCTGATCCTTATAAACTGTGAATTTGTAGTTTTCCTTTCACTGGTATTGAATTTCTACCTTTATTTAAACGTTCCCTGATTTCAATTTTCAATGGCATTACTTTTTTAATATGTGTGCTCTCCTCTCAACTATTCCCAATCCTTTGTGGAGCAAAGCAGTGGAGGTGGTAAGGAGAAAGCAGGAAAGGGAGGAAGAGAAAGGGGGAATGCTGGAAAAAGTGGATAAGAGAGTGGATGTCACATTTTTTCCCCCACAAATGCTTAATATGCATTAGGAAAAAGAAAAAAAAATATGATC
>JAQZBX010014573.1:10432-38565 GCA_029593785.1 Cabassous unicinctus
CTGAGAAGAGCATAGTCTTTCCCCTTCTACTCTCTCCTTTTTTTTTTTTTTATTACAGTTTGAGTTATTAAATATAATACACTGGAGCCTTGCTGTAACAACCAATCTTTGCCACCAGCCACATAATTTATTTATGCACCAAGAAATATTCCTGTAAAACATCTATATACTATAGATGGATAGATAAATGGTAAATGATAGCCGAAAGAAAAATAGTCTAGACCTCAGAGGAATGTAATAATTCAAACTTAATACAGACAGCCTGAAGATAGTTAACATATATAGTATTGATTATGTCAAGATTTAGTACTCTGCAAAAACCTCATAAAAGACATTTTGCAATCACAGGGGTTTGAGAGAGAGGCAATTAAAATGCAAGAAACACCAATCTTGTTCATATGGAATTCTACAAATATTTCCTGGAACAACATCGTCCACTAAGAATAGATTTTGGTTACAAATCTAACTTCAGAAAAACTAGAGAACACTTTTTCTTCATATAATAAGATAAAAATAAAATAATAAAATTAAAATTAAAAATAGGCTATGATAGCAATAGCTCCAGGCTTAGCCCCCTATGCTTTTATGGTATAGCCCCATTTGCATGCCCATTGAAGGAATGCAGAACTCCCATGCTACAATGCCATGTGACAGTGACTCTGGCCAAGCGGGGTGTTGGCATTTCTGTAAACTGTTCCTGCACCTCCACACAAAGACTGGTTATTACTTTGGGAGCATGGTGATGTATAAACACACACCTAACAGTTCTGTCTTTCCCCCTCTGCTTATTTCTCCTCTTACTCTATTCTCTTCATAGCAATCTCACTTTTCCCCCCACAGCTTTAAATACTGTCGTTGTGCTGTGGCTCCCAAATTTACAGCTTTATCCCTGATTGTCTCTTGAGCCCAAACCAAGAATTTTAAGCTACAGATTAGATTTCACTTGGGTATCCTGAAAACATCCCAAATTTAATTTGTTAGAAAATAAGCTTCCCTCTTTCCTGTACCCCGTCCCCAACTGTTCCATCAGGGAGTTCATGTTCAGAAATGACTCTTCCATTCACTGTCTATTTGCTACCAGAGTCTCAGCACAACTGTCCTACAGTCTGGAATGTGGGGAAGAGATTGATGGGATGCTTAGGACAGAACAGAGATGTGGGTCCACATCCTGCATCTCCCAGATGGTTGTTCTTATTCCCTTCTCTGTGCTCTCCAAGCCTTCTTCCCATGACTCTATCATAGCACTGAGCTCACCATTGTGTGACTATCTGATTTATGCCTTCCCCTCTTTAGAGTTTGAGTCCCTTAAGTGTAGAGATAATGCCCTGCTGTCTAAATGTCATCCAGCTGCCTAGAGTATGTTTCTAAATGAACTTATCTTAGTTCATTTGGAAAATATTTATTGAGTGCCTACTATGTGGAGACACAATTGTGAGGGAGAAGGACTTGGTCCCACCATCAAGCTGCTGTACTCCATTAGGGAGCACAGACCAGAAGGGCTAAATACTGTCACGTTATAAATTCAGATGCCAAAAAAGCACATGGGAAGGTGCTTAATCTCAAAGAAGCAAATATGGAGAACAGTGCTGGGGCTAGCATGAGGCAAGTGAAGTACCTAGGGTACAAAGTTTAAGGAGGCACTCACTCTCAGAGTCGTGCAAGCCCTGCATAGGCATCTGAGAGTAGGTACCTCCTTAAACGTAGTGTCCTAGGTGCCTCTCTTGCTTTACCCTGGTCCTGGCCCTGATGGAGAATTCATGACCTGCCCATATATACCAAGAGTCATTTGCAAGAGTATCGCAAGGAAGGCTGGTAAAGCCTTAGAGACCAGCTACCTCTCTAGTGGGAAATTAAATATTTTATAGGACATGGGCAGACTCTTGTCTATAAAAAGGAGCACTTGAGAGATTAGGCATAATCACTCTGGACAGGTTGGTAAGTACAACCACTATTAATAGGGGAATAAGAAAAATTCAAAGGAAAGGACATGCTTATCCAGTGCTAGCAATGGTGTTAAGGTGAGACGGTATGTGCAACTCGTTAAGGCAATGCCTCTAACTCTCCATTTACTAGCTATGCGATAGTGGGCTATCATTTATCCTCTCTATACTAAAATTTCCTCATCTAGAAAATAGAAATAATCATGATACCTATCTCATAGATTCATGTGAAGATTAAAAGAGTTACTATATGCAAAGCATTTAGCATGTGCCACGCAAGCTGTTAACATTCAATGAATGTTAACTAATATTATTATTTAACTCCACTAACTCTTTTTAGCAGGTATAGCTGAAAGTGTATTCCTAGGAATGTGTAGTCCTATAGAGAATGATAACTAGATTACCATGGACCCCTGATTTGAGATCTGAGAATATCTTCAGAATTGGCTGAGGTATTTCATATGACTACCCTCAGGACATCCTGCACAAACATTCAAAACTTAGTATGTCCCCAGATAAATTATTTGTCCCTCCTTCCCTTCAATACCCTCAACTTTCTCCTATTATGGAGTTTCCCATCACAATTAATGGCAAAAAGATCTATATCTTCTTAATTACTTTACCCACTTTAAATCCTCTGCTTTGCAATTTGTATCTATTTATTATATGTGTGTATATATTTTTTTAATTTGCTCCCCAAGTTAGAATTAAATTCCCAGGAGGGCACATAATTTGTCTCTCTTTGTTCACTGCTATATGTCCAGCACCTAGTACAGTGCCTGACACATAGCAAGCACTCAAATATTTTTGAATGAGTGAATTAATTCTTAACTCCCCTCTTTCCTTGCCCCTTACTCTATATGAATTGATAAAAATTTTGTCAATTCAACCTCCTGAATATCTTTCACACAGTGTGTTCTATCCATACTACCACTACTCTATTTCAAGCCATCTTTATCTCCCATCTGGAATATACTAGAATGGCAGCTTCCTTAAGTGTCTAGTTCCTCCAAAGCAGTCAAGGTGCTCTTACTAAAAAGGAAATTACCACATTCCTTCCCTGTTTAAAATATTTCAGAGCAATCTCAAAAAGTTACATGCTATATGATTCCATTTATGTAACATTCTCAAAATTACAATACTATAGAGGATGAGATTAGTGGTTGCCCAGGGACAGGGAGGGAGGTGGTAGTGTGGGTACAGCTATCGAGGGATAGAATGAGACACTTCCTTTATGATGATAGACCAGTTCTGTATCTTGAGTGTACTGGTAGTTACATGAATCTATACATGGGATGAAATTGCATAGAACTACACACAGACACACAGAATAAAGTCTATAGTCTAGTTAGTGGTATTGTGTCAATGCCAATTTCCTAGTTTTGATATTGTACTATACTTATAAGAGATTGTCACCATCAGAGAAAGTTGGGTGAAAGGTTCAGAAGACTTTAAGTACTATTTTTGCAATTTCCTATAATGAGTTTAAAATTTAAAAACATTGCAAAGCATCACTTTGCTCTCAAGGAAAAAAAAACCCTGCCTCATGATCATGATTCATGAGACATCAAAGAATCTGGCCTCAGCTTACATCTCCAGTGTCATCTCTTGACCACTCATCCCCTGTGTTCTGTATTTCAGCAAGAGTGATTTACTCTTAATCTCCTAGAATGCACCCAAAAGAGATCTAGTTTTAGCTGATATGGGAAAGTTTCCCAGAAGAAGACACATGTAAAGGATAATAAATGCAAAACCTTATGGATATACCACATAATCCAGACTTTCTTTCTACTTTGTCTGTTTTGCCTTCTAATTTATTAGATCAGTGCTACTCAAAGTGTGGTCCAGGCACTGTTGCTGGTTCACAGACTGTTTTCAATCTGAGAGGACATGAGTACAGAGGTTGAGTATAAGCCTCTTTTAGCAATTTGACATGGCAGGGATATCCAAATACATGATCAGTGGACTTTATTTTGTATGTCTTTTTAAAATTTCATTTCTATAATAATTCATTTTTTATTTTTTTCATAGATATATTAGTCCATAATGGATTGGGACTTGAAAAAAACAAAACAACAACAACAAAAAACTGCTCCTTCTCCATAAATGATTTGAGAAACAATCCCCTAAAACACAAGATCCTGAAGGAAGTCTCCCTGATCAGGACTCAGTCCTGGGCTCCCTTTTCTTCTACATTCTCCATTTGGCCAAGTGATTCTCAAATTTTACTGTGGATTTTGAAATAACATAAGAACAACTTGCGTAATATGAAATTCCTAAGCTCTTCTTCAATAGACTCAGGTGTTGTAGTTCCAGGTAGGACCCAGAAGAAGTATTTGTATCAAACATTTCAGGTGATTCTGTTGTAAGACGGGCAATGAACCCTAATTCATTTTATTCTGGTGTTTCATTAGATTAAGGCTCTACAAAAATTGTTCCATTTTAATGGAAACAAAAATAAATAAGGATATAACATATATCCCTGGATGCTGTACAGTTAGCTATTGCTGTGTAACAAGCAACCCAAAAGTCATTGTCTTAAAACAATAAACATTTATTATCACCTAGTCACCGTGTCAGCTGGGCTCATTATGCTTCTGTGGTCATCTACGGGTCAGTGTTTGGTGTTCAGCTGGCTATAAGCTTGTCTAAAATGGCCTTAGCAGAAAAAGCTAGGCTCTTATACAGGGTATCTCATGCTCCAGCAGCCTATTTGCATGGTGTGGCAGGGTTCCAAGAGAGGGAAGAAATGCTCAGAGCCTCCTGAGGCCTCAGCTTGTACTGGTACACAGTCACTTTTCCAAGTGCCCACATCATGTCATAAGGCCAATCCAGATTCAGGGTAGAGAAATAGACATGACCTCTTGACGGGAGGAGCATAAAAATCACATTGCAAGAGTTGTGGACACAGTGTAAAAAATAGGAACAGTAAATTAATCTACTGCAATCTCCAAGTATAAGCCATCAAACATAAATAATCCATTTCCCATTATACTATAAAATGCATGAGAGGGCAAACATATTTCTAACCTAAATTCACTATTTTGAAATACTTCATTGTATGGAACAATAAATCACCATCTTTTACAGACAAATAAACATTCACCTTAATTTCTCTAACTGTATGCATTTGCTAGTCTATAAAAATCTGCTGCTTTCTTCCTTCAGCTACCTTTCTTGATTTAATTTCCCTTTTATTTTTTGTTCGGCTTTTGTCTTAGTGGAGTGGCTTAGCATTCAAGCATCGGTAGCCCACTCCCAGGGAGAACCATTGTTTAATATTAATGTTCACCTAAAATGAAACAATATCCTTCTGACTTCACATTCATTCAATGAGCAATTCTAACCCTCAGAGAAAGGTAGTTCAGGGTGACGCTGCTGCCATCATTTTGTCCGTGGGGAGCAGGAGAGCAAGGAGGGAACTACCAGATAGAGGTGGGGAATTTGATCCTGCTGCTGGAGTCAGTGTGAGCTGCAAAACTCTAATCGTCTGAGTGAGCAGGAAGTCACCTAGGCAATTCAGCTGGTGGGCGCCCATGTGAAAGGGAGAGATAATCATTAATGTCACTCCCAAGATAGGAAGGTCTTTACGGACAGAAATAGATTTCACCAGCCTATTGAAGTGCGGACAGTGATTTGTAAAATGTTATGGGAGCACTAGAGCAGGCTTAAATCAAATTCAGCAGCATGTGATTAGTTGATAAAAAAATTTGTTGTGCCCTGGACTCTATGAAGCAGCATGACTTTAAATTCTAGATGACAAGTCATTTCTGCATATTAAAATGAAAAGCTTTTCCCAAGTAGCATTTACCCCATGAAATTCTTTATATAAATGTTACAGGTAAAGAGAGAAAAGGAATAAAGACTGCCTACCAGCCTTACCTACCTGACACAAATGTGCTAGAAAATGAAACAATGTCCTCTATCTAAAAAGTTTCTTTCAAGGATCAGCTTCAGCATGAAAGAAAGTAAAAAAATTTGTGGATCGTATGAAGTAAAATCTACTATGACTAAGGTTTGTCTTTGTGTCCATCCACATTTTTCAATATAATCCTCTTATTTCCTTTCCTCATTGACTAAGATAGATAGACAGGCAGTTAACAAAGGCAGTTTTCATTATCTATAAAATCCTCAGATCTCTTAATTATTTCTATGTTTAGGCATATTGAAAATGTATGTATGTGAAAAACAGATGATGGATTTTACCTTGTCTTAATAAGATTTCTTAGTAAGATTTCAATACTCAAATCTTGATAAAACCTCAACTGCTTCTCCTGCATTTCCAACTCTTTGTACATACGTACTACACAGAAGGCAAAGAACTCAATAAAAGGATATATTGTTCAAATAAATGGAGGAAGGACTATGTTCTGCTTCTCAGTGTTTCTTGGGCTAAAAAAATCACTCCTTGATTTTTCAAAGGAGGGCAGAGTGGACTTAAGAACATCTTGTTCCTGTTAAATGAGCCAAACAAGATGAAAATAATATTTGGTAAAATTGATGGGTGGTACCGGCTTGTAATCATACAAAAACTGCCCTACATATTGTACCAAATATTGGTAGAGTGCTTTGTAATTCTCAAAGCACTTTTCCCTTTATTAAACCATCAAATCTTTACAACATCCTTGTGAGGTATATGATGTACAAATTGCAGGTACCTGAAGTTTAAAAGATCCAGAGTGTTATCCCAGGGCCCTTAGTTTCTGTTGATGAAGCATTATCAACAGCTGCTGACCCTGATGCCACTGTGGTCTACAGCTTGCTGATATAGGACTAGGATGGCATCCCATCCTTCCTCTTACCAGAGCGCAAACACCAGAGTCCTGGGATGAAGAGCTCTGGGAATTAGATAGCAGGACTGTGTTGTGTGGCTGTAACTCTGAAATGGCATGATCCATAAGAAAGCCAGCTTCCAATCATCACTCCTAAAAATGCTTCCCTTAATGCAGAAATTCATTGAACTACAGTCCAAGCCTTTCATTCTGCAATCAGAGATGAGAAGCGGAATCTCTGGAATTAGTTTACTCATTGAGTTTGAGTTTTGATACTTTCTAGAGCCATTTAGGTATTGACAGGTCACCAGTAACTCACAGATTTGGGTGAATATTAAATGAGATGGTGGATAAACTGCCTGCCTTTAAATTTATGATTAGGCACTCCATATATGTTTACTCTCTTATTTTCTCACTCCACCCAAAGTCACCTTGCCGCTCCTCTCTTGAAAATACTCTCTGGCATGTGGTTTCCTTATTAGTTAAACTCTGTGCTAACACATCTCACAACCATTGCTCATGCTGGTCCAGCTGAAATGCTCTTGTCCTGGTCTCTGCTTGGAAAATCCAGTCCTATTGCATATGTTCTCAAAGTTTTATGGGGGTGTCTTCTCCCATTCCAAGCCCCATGCCACTATCCCCAACCTCCCACCTTTGATCACGCCATGAGAGCAGCACATGGTGTTGCAATGGCTGTCTCACGTATCTGCTTACAAAGAAAGTCTGAGCTCGATAAATACTTGCGGGATTAAATTTAGAGGAAGCTAGCAAGCATGCTACGGGTCACCTGGGGAGAGAAAATAACAAAAAAGGGAATGTTGGAAATAACAGAGAACATATTTGACCTACTTATACTATTGCCTCGAGTCATGTCTAGAGGCATATGTAAACCTATTTTCATAAATTTTTCTAAAGTCCTTATTTTCATGGCAGAATAAAATGGAGATTGCAACACAATAAGAAATATAGCTTCTATTGAAAATTTGCACTTAAGTGGGTTGACTAGGATGTTATAAGTTCCCTGGGTTGCTCAGTGCCCAGGAAATGAATTTTCACATTATTTTGAGAAAAAATATTTTTAGGAGGGTCCATTTGATTTGTTTTATTTTTTCTGTTGGGTGTTTGGCTGTTTTGTTTTGTTTTTTTAAGATTTATTTTATTTATTTCCATCCCACCCCCACCCCCAGTTTGCATGTCCATTCATTGTGCACTCTGTGTGTCTGCTCATCATTTTTCTTTAGGAGGCACCAGGAACCAAACCCAGAACCTCCCATGTGGGAAAGAGGCACTCAATCACTTGAGTTACCTCTGCTTCCTGCTTTGTTGTGTCTCTCATTGTGTTTCCTCTTTGTGTCTCCTTGTTGCATCATCTTGTTGCATCATCTTGCCACACCAGCCCATCGCACCAGCCCATTGGGTCAGCTCACTGTCTTGCTCGTCTTCTCTAGGAGGCACCAGGAACCGAACCCGGGTCCTCCCATGTGGTAGGCGGGTGCTCAAAAGCTTGAGCCACATGAATGACAAACATTTCTTAGAGCAATTATTGTAGATAATATCATCTCTGCTGTTCTCTATTAGTTTTGTCGTAACTAAAGGATATCTGGGCCACAGATTTGAGGCAAAATGACCCAATATACAATCCAACAGGATCTGAGAAATTTAGGATAGTGTACATGGGCCAACTGAGTACAAAACCTGACACAATACCTTGCAAACTGTGTGACCTTGGACAAAACACATAACCTCTTCATGCCTCACTTTTCTCATATATAAAATGGGGTAATATTAGTACCCAATTCATGGGTGTGGTACAAGGATTGAAAGAGTTAAAGAGTTAATATACGTAAAGCACTTAGAACAATGCTTGGCATACAACAAGTACTGTATAAGTGTTTGCTATTATTGTCTGACAACTGGAAGAAATTATTTAAATCAGAGGTACCCTAGATAAATCAATACATATAGTCACTATATCAGTTATCTATTGCTATATAACAAACTGCCCAAAACTTACCAGCTTAAAACAAAAATTATCAGTTATTTTTATTTCATGATTCTAGGATGACTGAGCTTAACCAAGTAGTTTTGCTCAGAATCTCTCGAGTATTTGCAGTCAGATGGTGGTTGGGGCTGGAGTCATCTCAAAGGCCTCCTCACTCACGGGTGGGCAGGAAATGCATACTGTTAGCTAAGACTTCATCTGGGAATGAACATCTACACGTGGCCTCTCCATGTGGTCCGAGCTTCCTCATAACATAGTGGCGGGATTCTAAGAGCAAGCCCCCGAAGAAAGAGGTAGGAGGAAGCTGCATTGCCATTTATGATCCTGTCTCAGCAGTCACATAGTGTAACATCCACCATACTCCATTGGTCCAGGCAGTCCCATTTTAAGGGGAGGACACACAGACTCCAGCTGTTGACAAAGGGTGGCAAGAAGATCATGTGGAATGGCAGACATTATTACAGCCATCTTTCAGAAATACAACCTGCCACAGTCAACTAAACACATAGTATGCCTTCATTAAATACTTATTAAATTGCAAAGACTGTAGGGCTGACCTCTTACTTAAGAAGTTTTTTATTGCAAGACATAAAAGACCCAAATTAGTAAAACAAAACAAAGAAAAACAAAAATTAATTTTTGAAAGATACTGGGTTTCCTTGTGGAACCCTGGGAGAGGTTATACATTTTGAGAAACTGTTGGCAGGAACTTTTGGATTTATCTTCAAAATCTATCTGGAATCTATGGCATCTCACCACCTCCACGACTATCTCTTACCTGGATTATTGCAATAGCCTTCTAATAATTCTCCCTACTTTTTCCCTTGGGCCTCCTAAAGTATGTTCTCTATATAGTTCCTAGAGATCCTTCTAATTTTTAAATCAGTATCATGTCTACTCAAGATCTTGCAGTAGCTTCCCATCTTATTCAGAAAAGCATTCAAAACCCTTAAAATGACCCACAGGCCCTCGAGGATACTGCCCCTGGGTATCTCTGACACAATCTCCTACCACTTTCTCCTCTGCTTCCCCTTCTCCCACCACTGTGGTGTCTTTGCTATTCCTTGACTATTCCAAGCATGTTCCCACCTCTGGGCCTTTGCTGTTGCTCTTAGCTTTGTCTGGAACATTCTTTCTCTAGATACCAGCATGGTTTGCTCCATCTTTTCTTTCAGGACTCTGTTAAAATATTTCCTTATCAGAGAGGCGTTCTCTGACCCACCATTTCCAAAGTAGCATATATCTCAATATCTCCTGAAAGACAGATTTGTCATTTTTTAATCCCCATACTAAATTCCAAAGAGAAAGAATCTGACTGGCTTAGCATAGCTTGAATGTATACCATAGTCCAATCAACTTTGTCTTGCTTGGGGTTGGCAAGTGTGTCGTATAGTAAAATATCAAAGCTGCAAAGATTCAGTCCTACACAGGGTACAGTTCTCAAAAACAGGGGGTATAAGGAACTGTGAAGACATCCCAATAAACCTAGTACAACTAAGAAATAGCTGATCATGGTTCTGGTACTAATGACTTGGGTTACCTTAGAGGAGTCAAAAATCTGGGGCTTAACTTCCTTCCTTCTCAAGTGATGATAGTAATTACCTGCTACAATCACTTGCAGGGAAATCAGTAAGATGAAGACATAAGTGATATTAAAGCATATTAGAAACTTTAAAAAAAGCTTTCCTAATGCAGTCTTAGATATGTTTGAAAATATTTCAGCCCAAGAGAAGAGATACATGAAGCAAGTGTAAAAAATCTTGGTGAGCCAAGTGACAGGCATTTAGGAGTTCATTATACTATTTGTTTGGGTTTTTTTGTGTGTGTGTTTTTTTTGTACTTTTGTGAATGCTAGAAAAGTTGCATAGTAAAAAATATGAACTACTTCATAAAGGTAGGGAATAAATGCCACAGTTGTAAGTGAAATCTATACACTTACAGTCCTATAGTATGACCTTTCATTTATGGTTCATTGGGATGATCTCACAGTTGTCTTCTTCCAGTCTATTTCTAAACTAACTCAAATTTGAACATTACTTGTAACATTACAGGTGCTATGATTATCATGACAAGAATGGTACTTTTACAATGTAAATTCTATGGATACTTTTAAAGATTTTTGCATGATTAGGATTGTCAACACTTGACATTCTAAAAATGTCTTAAAATGAAATAATCCACAGGGATCAGGACAAAGCTCATGGGCATTTCAACGGTGAAGGCCCAGAAGGCTGTCAAACACTGATCAGCCTCCTCACTCCCTTTTTCTTCTCTGGGTCAAATTCTCTTTGGGGACTGTCACACTGCTTGTTTTATCACCAGAGGTGGTTCTGAATAGCGGTTAATCTCCCCTTCTTTCATCATTGTTCCCAGAGACAAATACATCAGACCTTTACATTTCAATGATTTTACTGCTGATCAATACAGGAAATAAATAAGATGGCAAACATAACCAGAGGAAATTACAAACCTTAAGGAATCTTACTAATTCACGGTCCACAGATTGATTGCTTAGATGATAAAATAAAATCCCCATTGAATTTCCACCCTCAGCTTTCAAACTCACCAAACTTGTCCTTTCTTTTACTTCCCTACTTCCAAACTGGGGGTTTTGCCAATCCCACACTCCCAGGAGGACTGGCAGACCCCATGCCCTTGGTCACAATATTTCTTTGCATTTCATAAGGTCTCCAGATCTAGTTAGGGCAATTTTTCTGGGCCTTTATCCCTCATAGCTATCACTTTGAGGATCTTTCTCAAAACAAATTTTATAGTTATCAATATCATTCTATATAGCTGGATATTTAACACATCTTCCACCCAAACCCCTTGATTTTGTCCAATGTCATTTACTGAATTGATTTAAAGTGTCTAAATTTAAATTTAAATTTAAAGTGTAAAAAGTTATATTATTTTCTGTTTTAAGCCAGTATGTACTTTCAAAAGTGAGAATGCAGAATACCACCAAATATAAATCTAAAAAAGCTTGCACATGAGTGATATTCAGCAAACATCTGGAGCAGATCTGATTGGGGGTGGGTTATGTTGTAGGGTTTTTGGGACCAGCTGGTAAATCATCTCAAGTAACTGATATAAAATGTATGTCTGGTTTGCTGGTCAGTATGGAGTACTTGCTGCACTTCAAAGAACTGAAAATACAGGAGTAATTCAGTGGCAATTCCTCAAAGAACAACATCATTAAAGACTACAATGTGATCCCAAGTCAGAGTTTACAAGATTCCCCCTAGAGTTTTCAGGAACCACACTGTAGCAGTTTGCTGTTGTTTATGAATTCCAAAAATAGATACTGGATTGTGTTTGTAAACTGGTCTGTTCCTCAGGGCATATTAGATTGTATTAGATTCAGAGGTTTCACTTTTATTTTATTAAATCAAGATTAGGGCTTTTATTTGACCATGTCATTAGGGTGTGCAGGGTTGAGTCCCCACTCCCTTGGTGGGGATAAAACAGACTATCACACAGAAGTAAACACACAGAGAAGGAGAACACAGAGAGTTTAGTTTTGGATGCTGGAGCCCCAAGGAGAGAGACAAGCCTTATGCTAACCTACAGCTGAGAACGGAAGGAGCTGGGACCATGGAGTCTTAGGAGGAAGAGGAAGGCTCAACCTTTGCAGAGACCGGTAGCCATCCTGCTCCAACACGTGGCAAAAGACTTTGGTGAGGGAAGTAACTTATGCTTTATGTCCTTGTGACTGTAAGCTTCTACTCCAAATAAATACCCTTTATAAAATCCAATAGATTTCTGGTACTTTGCATCAGTACCCCTTTGGCTGACTAATGCACATACTAACCCATTAAACCTTGGAAGTCATTAGGTCACTTGGAATTAGCTTAGTTATATGGTAACAGGTTGTATAAGTAGTGTTATAATCCCAGCACCTTCCCATTTTTTCTAAATGAATTCCTGATGGGTTTAGAGGCGAGAGGGAGATTTGGGAGGATGATCTATAAGTAGACGGAGTGGAGGGAATTTTTTAACCATTTATAGCCTGAGGGAATACCAAGTACAGTAATCCCTTGGAGTGTTCAGTTGTCACAGACATTTATTGGACAACAAAAGTCCGAATTCTATATGTGTTCTCACCTGGTCAAATCTACCTTTCTAGAACACATAGAGGAATTACATAGCTCTTCTGATAATAATAAGACCAATTGGGATTTTGTTTAATTTTTCTTTTTCTGTTTTGCCTCTACTAAAATGGGGGTTATTTGCCTACAAGACAAATCAACAAATTTGAAGACATTGAACACTGGGTATCTCATGTAAAAGTAAACAACATTAATGGATACCATAGAAATGATGGGTAGTAAAATTTAAAACAGCATAAATTAATAATGAACTTCCCCCTGATAATCTGACTAGAAAATTCTCAAATCCAGAAAGGATGTTTTTTCCCCAAATGCCCTTCAAGTCTGTACATATTTGGTTGAGATCATGATGCCCTGTTACTCAGGAGAACTGACCTATGTGGCCATGTGGCCACTCCTGGGTAAGTCACTGTCCCCACCAAATGACAACTTCATTTTCCTTATAAGTAAAAATAAATGTCATTAACTTTTTAACAGAACAAATATAATGCAGATGTGTAGGTGTTATGTGTAGCCTGTGAATTATCCATCAAAACCAAAAGAAAATTTCCACTGAGAAAAAGATTTGGAAGATATATAAACAGTTCCTAGTGAACACATTAAAATTTTTCCCTTAAAATTATAGATTTTGTCTAAAAATTTTTAAAATTCTATAAAATCCAATACAGTTCAACTCCACAGAATAAGAGTACATTCTGACCTTTCATCTCAGTAAACAAAAACGGGAGGTGGCGGTTTCAAGCTTTTAACTCACTCCCTTGAGTTTACAAGAAGGGATAAGGAAACTTATGGCATATAATGCATACTGTAATGTTACCTAACTTTTAACTGAGTATTGTTAAAAATCCATGGCCAGTGTCAGATACATAGTATGAAATTAATAAAGAATATTTTATTGCATTTCATCCTCTAAAATTTATTAAGCATCTAATATGTGCCAGGCTTGGTTCTCTCACATGAAATGGCTCACTTAACCCTCACAACACACTGTAAGTAATAATATAAGATCTGTCTTATGAGTTGATCAAAAAGATTCTTCATCGTTGTGGTGGTTTGAAGCTATATATACCCCAGAAAAACATGTTCTTAAATTAAATCCATTCCTATGGATGTGAACTCATTGTAAGTAGGTCCTTTTGTTGAGGTTACTTCAGTTAAAGTCTGGCCCACCTCAATCAGGATGGGTCTTAATCCTACTACTGGAGTCCTTTACAAGCTGAATGAAATTCAGACACAGAGAGAAAAAAAGCCATAAGAAGCAAGAGGCTGGATATCGACAGAAACCAAAGGAGAAGGGAGAGATCAGGAGATGCTGCCATGTGCCTTGCCATGTGATAGAGGAGCCAGGGATAGCCAGCAGCCAGCTCCAGAATCCTACCATCTTCGGGGAGAAAGCACCGCCTTGATGACGCTTTGACTTGGACTTTCTTTAAGCCTCAAAACTCTTAAGCTAATAAATCCCACCCATCCCTCCCCCTCCTTTTTTTAAAGACAAACCATTGTAGTGGTATTTTCTTGAGCAGTCCAGAAAACTAAAACAGTGGTTAAGAGTCTTGCCCCAAATCACATAGTGGTGATTCAGGCATTCAACCTAAGTCTGCTGCTATGAAAGCCAGTGTTCACTCCTTTTACTTCAAACCATTTGGATATGGGACAATTCAATAAAACAAGGGTTGATATAAAAAGGATTACCTAGCATTTTGGGAAGTGGAAGAAGATATTTGCAATAAATATATCTAACAAAGGATATAACAATATATCAAGAATATAGAAAGAGCTCCTACAAATTAATAAGACAAAGACAAATAGATGAAAGATTTGAATAGGCACATCAAAAGAAATAATATCCAAATTGCTAGTAAGCATACAAAAGAGTGTTCATTCATTAGTAATCATGGAAATGCAAATTAAAATTATAATGAAATACCACTATACGTACAACAGAATAGCTAATATGAAAAAGACAGTGTGGTGTTCAACAGTGAACGACATTGCTGGTGGGAGTCTAAATTGGTAAACCCCTATGGAAAGGCATGTCGCATTACCTACTAAATATAAGCATGTACATGACCTATAACCCAGCAATTCTACTCTTAAATATAGACCCAAGAGAAATGATTATGTGTGTTTACCAAAGATATGTTCATTTACAGCAACACTATGCACAATAGTCAATAATTTAAAACTGTCCTGAAAGGATAAGCAGTGTGAGTTACTAATAATCATCAATGTGTATTTTAACTAAAACATTTCTTTAGTTGGTTTACCCTGAAGAATTTATCCACCCCAATTTATTCTCAAATGATATAAAACTCACGACTTCTCTCAAATAGAGGTTTATAGCATCTAAAATTTAGAATGCATGTATGTGTATATATACTTTATATGCAAATATATATGGAATTAAACATACATATGTATGTATACACACACAACTCACAGATTGAAAGGAAAAATGTATTTCAGTTTTGTCCAACAAATTACACCTTGAGTTTTCATTCAAAAAAACCACATTTTATATAATAAAGATATAAAAAGAAATCACATGTTTATTTTTAAACCAAGGGGGTAATGAATGATACTTTTAAAATGAAGGAGTAGTTGTTTCATACTGGAATTTTTATAGTTAATATGTAGGCTAAAAAGAAATCTCTTTAGAAATTCCTTTCTCCGTCAATTCTACTAGATGAAAGAAGCAAATGTTTTCTATAATTTCTTTTCAAAAATTTTTAAAAGAACAGTTTGATTATTTTTCCTCTATAATCTCTTGAGAAGGTTTGTATAGAACAGGCAAGGCATTCATTATACCATGATAACGTGCCCCAAACCAAACTGTGTGCTATTTAATAGTAACAGCTGTTTCCATAATTACACATGTGGACTAGTTTACCTATATCCTCATTACCTCAGAGTTAGTTAATTTTAGCTTGATTGCAGTGTTAGGAAAGGTGGTTCACAATACTGCATACTAAACAAGTATCAGAACACATTACCTTCCACATACCCCAATGAGCATCAGACGTAAATATTTTAATGTTCCTTTCAGTAGCCAAAAGTCTAAGACTTGTGGATAAATTATAATTCCTAATTGATCTCTCTAGCCTGGGCCTGTAGTATAGCATGGTGGAAAGAATATCAGTCCAAGGTTCAGAATCCTTGCTTCTAATACTGCCTGGAGCCAAGACAATTTAGTTCTCTAAACCTCAGTTTCCTTACCTTCAATCAAGGACCTGGAAGATATCTCCTAAGTCAGTATTATTCTGGTTTGCTTTTCTGACCAATGCAGCAATGGTCAGACAAGAATCAAGTCCTTGGTTTCTTAGATTCTTTCGACTAGATAGGTCTAGAAGCTCTGAGACTCTCCTTTCCTGGCTTACTGGATTAAAACCTTGTGCTGTAAAACAGTGATGCCTACAGCTGCTGAATGACTGCCCCTTATAGGCTACTGCTCATGTGGTGACATCTACTCTACTCACCAGGTGAGTTTACAATTAGTTGAGTGTGTTTTCAAACCTATTTATGCAAGTTTTATATGTAATTATAATTATGTAATTTAATTAAATAGTACATAAAGTACATAAACAAATAACAGTGTGTGAAAATAAAATAATTGTTTCTACAACTAAGTTGAAATGATCTAGAGAGAACTGGTAAAAGTGAGACAAAAATTTGCTTTTGAATTAGGTGTGGCAATACAAGCGTAAAACACCTTTTAAAATCTAAAAACATTCTGCTTTCAGTTTTGCATCTACAGTGAGGTTCTTACTACATTTAAAGAATCTGAAACCATAACTTGTAGGTGATGCATTAGAGCATGGTTAATGCTTACAAGATGGTGGATCTCTGCTAAGAAAAACTATAATCAAAGAAAGGGCATTTTCCCTACATCAAAATGACTTGGGAAACGGTTATTATTTGCATGGTTAAAATAAAATGCTTAATGTGTGTGTCATAGGTCAGGTTCTCTGGAAACAGACCCAGAGAGAAATTTTCATGCAGGGTGTTTATTAGAGATTGGTCGAGGGAGCAACACCCATAAAGCAGTGAGGGAAACAGGATCGGGCAGAGAGAGAATTTAAAATGCGATGCAGTTGCAACACAAGGCTCTGGCCCTGCAGAGTTGTCTCAAATGAGGCAGGGAGGGGGATGGGGGTGGGGGCTGGTGGAGAGTCTTTGGATGCTGTCCCCTGTAAGGAGGTATAATGCAGGCTCAGCTCCCTTGGGTTGGGGGCGGATGTCAGGGAAGGATACAGCTGTGAGCCCTCAGCATTCAACACTCCCTGAAGGTAGGAAAGTGAGTGCTTCCATGCCCAGGAGAGGATCTAGGTCCCACACCACAGGAACTGCTACAGAATGAATGCATATTTTTAATAATTATTTGCATTAGACTTTTTTAAATTTAAGCAACTACAGCCCTGTTTTATCAATTGAGAGAATTTTTACTTTTTATTAAAAAAGAAGATGTTTACAAATTAGTAAAAACCTTTGGAATAAATGGAATTGGCTTACTAATATACAATTGAAAGGATATTTTAAAAGTACTCAATGAGATGTACTATGAAGAGCTTAAATTGCATATATGTAAAAATTTCTGAGTATTCTTCAACTGGGGAAAACTCTAAGAACTTCTAATCACATCATTCTGTATGAGTCAGTGATTTTTAATCTGCAGCAATTTTGCCCCACAGGGAAAATTTGGCAACATCCGGGGACATTTTTGGTTGTCACCCTGTGGAAGGGGTGTTGTTACTGGCATCTAGTAGGTAGTAGACAGGGATAAAGCTAAACGTCCCGCAATGTACAGGACAGCCCCCCACAGCAAAGAACTGTCTGGTCAAAATGTCAAGCGGCAAGATTGAGAAACCTGCTTAAAACTAGTGCTTTATTTAGTAGTTGCAGAAAAGAAATATTTCAGGCTTAGATATCTTTGGAATTTCAACCTGTTAGATGCAAGCCTATGTTTCTTCTAGCCCATTCTGACCATTTGACATAATCGTTTTCAAAAAGATTCACTGCCAAGGGTTAAGATGAATATAGGGAAGCAGCTGTGGCTCAATTCGTTGGGCTCCCGTTTACTATATGGGAGGTCCCGGGTTTGATTCCCAGGGTCTCCTGGTGAAGGCAAGCTGACGTGGTGGTCCCGGGTTTGATTCCCAGGGCCTCCTGGTGAAGGCAAGCTGACGTGGTGAGGTGAGCTGACGCAGCAAGATGACGCAAAAAAGGGAGACAAGCAGACACAGAAAAACGCAAAAGCAAATGGACACAGCAAGCACAAGCAGCAAGGGGGGGATAAATAAATAAATAAATAAAGATCTTAAAAAAAAAAAAAAAAGATGAATATAACATCTCCCCCAAAACGTTTCCCTCTTTTTTCCCTGGGATAGAGCTAGCACCCATTTCCCAGTCTCTGTAGTTTGGTGTGGCAGAGTGACTCAGTTCTAGTCAATGGAAGAGAAGCAAAAATTATGCGAGCCACTTCCACACATAGACCATACAAACCTCCCTTCCACAATTCTCATTTCCATCTTCCAGCTGGAAGACAATGACCCTAAAAGCTCAAGAGCTGAAATTCCTAAACTGTATGTTGAGTGTCCCAGGAAATCACAGTTTGGGATATTATAAATGTTTGAGGGAAACACAGCAACACCCATCAAATACTACACGAACTACTAACTCAAGATAGTTCACAGTTTCAATATTAGACCACATTACATTTCCTTCAATGATCCCATATCTTTTTGGTCGCTATAGTAAAAAGCAAGTGACACATTAAAATCATTGTAGAACATGTAATGCATCCAAGGTGATCCCAAGGTTTGAGATGTTGTGCAATGTGCCCCATTGGTAAGTAATTTTGATCATTTAAGAATAAAAAATGATTCAAAATAATAAAGTTTTTCTTTCAATTTACGTGTATTATTTTTCAAACTACTACTAAGTTGTTAGGACACAAATACTTTTTTAAGTTGTTTGGAACTAATTAACTACTTAACAAAACTGCTTAGTTATTTCTTTTGGCTTAGAAGCACTGTGAAAAAAAAAATGACTGGGATAAGGGCGCCATGATTTGAGAAAGTGTGGGACGATCTGCCCTGCAGATGGCAGAGGCACAAGACAGAAGGAACACTCATATTGGCTTCTGAATGAGCCATAATGCCTTGGCTTAACCACTGGAATTTCAGAATTTATCTGTTACAGCACCTAATGTTACCTTAGTTAGTAAAATAACATTAAATTAATTAGTACAATAAATTGAAGTTCTATTCAAATCTAATCCTTGGGTTGAAGCTCTAATTAGAGAAGTTATGCTATGAATGAGTTCTGGACTGGGAAGTAGACTCTGTAGGGATGTGACTTCAAGTGCCAAGCTGATCTCTCACTAATTGTGAAATCCATTCAGATCGCTTTGCATTACTGGGCTTAAACATTTGTAATGTTAGGACATCTATCTCTGGTATCTCATCCAGCCCTAATATTCTATGTATCTAAATTCCACCTGCTTCCAGACTTCTTTCCAATTTGGTTCCCTTTTCTTCCTCCTCAATACTCAATGTCAGCTTGCTTTTCTTTTCCTTAAAGCTGGTACACCTACTGTATTTCTTGAGTTCCTGTCTATCCCACACTAAGTTTAGAGTGGGAAACAACCTATAATTCTCCTCTTCCATGAAGTCCAGGAAAATATGTATGCATTTTAAGAGGTTTAGAATAGGAATAACAAAAGTAATGAACATTATAGCACAGTGTTCTCAGATAATGTAATAGAAATTTATAAACAATGTGCTTTTTGTTACTTTGCTATAAATTAAATTCCCTGGTAATCATTCCCCACTAGCACCAGGGAAGGGAAAAGTGAGAAAGGGAGATGCTGCCTCCAACCAAGAGGAGATATGATGTAGGAAAGCCCTTAGAAGAAAGGCATCAGAAGAAGAAAGTCCACCTTTCCTAGCCCCCAGTGAATTGCAGGGGGGAGAAGAAAAGTCAAAAGGAGACACGTATGAGGAGATGTGTGTGTTTTGACATTCCCTCTTGGTCCAAAGGCATGAAGAGGTGTATCTGATAGGGTGAGGGGTAAAACAGAAGTAGGAGAGAGACTTTTGTTCTACTTCCCCCATTTGGATTTCAGCTGCAGGATCGGTGCAACAGAGGAAAATTGGTAGAGTGGAGAGGGAAGGCAGGGGCCAGTTGCCCAGAGTCTCCTTTGGCTTTCAAATGTCCAAGAAGAACGGAATCCAAAACTTCCTAAGTGCCCCCTCTATCAATGCAGAAAGGAGTCTATGGGGCTAGCTTTCCAGATATTATGGTGTCAGGAAGACTAAAGCTTCACGCTGCTGGCAGGAGTCAAAGCCAAATCTCAGAACTGAGCCTGTAGGAGCAAAGCCCTAGCTTTGAGAAAAAATGAGTTTCCCAGTCACAGCTGGAGCATCAGACAAAGGTTGTCTCTGCAGATGCCAGAGCAGTCAGAGGACATTACAAGAGGATTCCCATTTTCTCTACCACCCAGGGGTCTCATGAATGTCCTTCTCCCAGTCAGATGCCTCCTTAGAAAGGTGCAAAGGGAAAAGGAGAAAATCCTAAAGCCTGAGATTTTGTTAAAGACAAAAACAAAAAAGCAACTGAGATACTTAGTAAGATCATTTAAATTAACAAATCAGATTGAGTTTATCGGATGTGACCAAATACTTCTTCCTAGCAGCTCATGAGGAGGAAGATTAGACCCAGTATGAAAAATAAAGAAGCTATGTTTTCTTTGTTCATCGGAATGAAGCATACAAAACCTTAATTCTTCACTGACATTAATGAGTACTTATGCTGTGCCAGAAATGTGCTAGGTACTTTGATTAGGGTCCTTGGTTTAATCAGTGGGAGCCCTTTTAATCTCCTCTTTCTTGCCATCAAGCCTCTTCTCTCCCCATCCTTCACTATTTCACATAGAAATCCTCTTCCATGGAGGCCCACTTTTCTAGTACAATGTTTCCCCAACTTCCCTGAAGATAAAATCTCATCTGCAGTGCTTATTAAAGCTAAGGCTTTCTAGGTCTCTCAATCCTGCTTCAGGAGGTCTGGGGTGGGATCCAGGAATGTATAGTTTTAACAAATAACCCAAGTGACTTTCATCACCAAGGACCTTTGGAAAAACCTTGCTCTGTTGTCTGATCTATAAATTGCAATCTGCCCCTCCAGTCATGTACATTTTGGCACCACCATTTATCCTGATGCACAAGGCAGAGTTCTAGAAGTTCTCCTTGATTCTGCATTCTCCTTCACCTCTCTATATGATTCATTACTGATACCTTTGATCCTGTCATCAAATTATAACTCAAATTAATCCACTTCTCTGCATCTCCTCTGTTAACACCACTATCTTCTTCTTTCCAAAACTTCTACAACTCTTAACTATGTTTCTGCTTCTACTTTTCCTTTCTTTCAAATTATTCAGCACTCAATAGCCAGAGTTTTCATCTTAAAGCACAAATACAATTATATCAAGATCATGTCACACTTCTGATTAAAGCCCTTTAAGCAGTTACACTCAGGATGAAACTCAAAATTCTTTTATCATAGCCCACAAATCATACATGTTCTTTAAATAACCAACTCTCCAGCTTCACCCAAGTCCTTTCAATTCCTCATTCATTACTCCAGTGGACAGGCTCTTGTCCGTCCCCTAGTTTTGCACAGACTTTTTTTTTTTACATGGAACACTCTTTCCACTACACTTCCATGGGGAAGTTTTCCTTGATCACCCTATAAAAAGTATAACGAGTATCACCCTATAAAGAAGTAGAACTGTTCTTTCTTATCTTAATCTTGGCCCATTGTTCTTGTCCTTCATATTAGTGACCACACAGTTGGTAAATATTTATTTAGTTTGTCTTGGAAGCATTCATTTATTTTTAGCTTTCTAGTTAAAATGAGAGCTCCATGAAAGTAAATAGTGTATCTTCTGTGTACAACATAGCACATGCAGTCAATAAAAATGTTATATGAATGAATGAAAGCTGGAATTATTAGACTGTTGAGCTGCCTTTACGTTTATAAGAAACAGAAACCCTTTTCAAAGTTCCCTCTGGAAAACTCAGTTTGTGGAATTTCCTTACAGGCATGATAGAGACAAAGTTTAGATACCCCAATTCTCTGAAATGAGTCTTTAAAATCATAAATGTTACATAAAAAATATATAGGGGATTCCCATTTGCCTCACTTCCTACCCCTCCCACACTTTCCCACATTAATAACAACCATCATTAGTGTGGTACATTGTTACAATTGATGAACACATACTGCAGCATTGCCACTAACTGTGGATTAAATAGCATAGCAACAAACATTTATAAATGTAAATAATAATTCAAATATAATAGAAGTTAATTATAGCATATTTGTAATTTTTATATTATAGCTCTAACTACTGGACATAATAATCTCTAAGAATGGAATAAATTATTGGTTTAGTTAAAAAAACAAGTCATGATGGTATTAAAGGAAGATTTTGATGCAATAGAACATAATTGTAGACACATGTATAAACTTAGACTTGATCTAATTAACAGATAATTCATGTGTAATGAACTCAGTTGCCTTAATCTGGGTTTGAATATGCCCCCTTTCAAATTAAGTTTGCAGGTGTGGCTGTTTGATATTATTTATGGATTCCAAAAAGGAGATATGGATTATGTTTGTAAACTGGTCTATTCTTCTGGGCATGATACCCTTTGATTGTATTAGATTCAGTTGAGATACCTTTGATTAAATTATGTTAAAATTAGGGCTTTGATTCGACCATGTCATTAGGGCATGCAGGGTTGAGTCCCCCACACCCTTGGTAGGCTATATAAACAGACGCTTAATCAAGAACACATAAAGTAGATACACACAGAAAAAGAACACAGAGAAACAGAAACAACTCCATAGACACAGCAGAGGCCCCGTGAAGAGAGATGAGCCATTTGCCTCATAGTTTATAGCTGACCTTGTGAAGAGAACAGAGCAGCTGAGCCCAGAAAGAAACAAGCCCCAGGGAAAGAGACTAACCTTATGCCAGCCTACAGCTGAGATCGGAAGAAACTTGGACTATGAAACCTTAAGAGGAAGAAGGAAGGCTGAATCCTCGCAGACATCTCCCACCATCTTGCTTCAATATGTGGCAAATGACTTTGGGTAAGGAAGTACCTCTTCTGGTACCTTGAGTTGGACTCTTTAGGGCCTTGTGACTCTAAGTTTCTACCCCAAATAAATACCCTTTATTAAAGCCAACAGAGTTCTGGTACTTCGCATCAGCACCCTTTTGGCCGACTAATACAGCAGGTATAAATTTTAGTAAATGCCATTTGCTGCTTTCTCTACAAGCTAACCAGTTTTACATCTAAGTAGATGTGTCTACAGCAAACACATTCTGGATGGTCATTCTAGTATAGATTTTTTGGTTATGGTGTTACCTTTATCATCATTCCTTGCCATTATTATTTTAGTATCCTATTTTATTTTAGTCCTTTCAATCTCTATAGGGAGTTCTCCACATTTCCTCTAAAGTTACTATCCTTAAAACAGGGGTTCTTACCTTTTTTGTTCCACAGACCCCTTTTCCAGTCAGGTGAAAACCACAGACCCCTTACTACGTCCACACTATACTGTGTATTATTTAATAAACATATCACAACCGCATCAACACGTCCCCACAAGAATAATTTTTTTGTTTAAAACTCAAGCTCACGGACCCCTTGTTAAGAATTCCTGCCTTAAAAGAACAACAACAACAAATGATTGCTAATTTTCTCAAAAAATGTTCTCTGGATCCCTATTTCTTACAGATTAAATTCTAAACTCTTTAGCCTAATTGCTAAAACCATCCATATTTTGTTCCATGCCCCCTTTATTATCTGATTAGATCTCTATAGAAATAAAAGCCTAGACAATTCAAAAAAAAAAAAAAATCAGAGAAAGAGTGAGGTAGGCATAGAGAAAAGGAATTTAGGTAATGTTCTAAAAGAGTGATACTCTGGCTCCTTAAACCAACTTGCAAAACAACCCACTTTTGCTCTAAAATTCTTAATACCACAATATGTGAAGATTCTACTCCACGGAATCTTATCTATAGTCCTATTTGATAACTGCTGAGTTAAAACACACAATCAACAAAACATCATGTAGATACCAGAGGCAGTAGCAAAGATTTTTGGAACTTTTTCCAACATTGCAATCCTTTTTCACTGTTCCCTGAGAGAGACAACATAAAAGGAATGCTTTTAAGTTCATATCCATGTATCAATAATTCTATAATAAGTTGATCCAAGTTATATATTTTGAAAAGTTCTCTCTCCTCTTTCTAATAGGTATAACCGTATACTTGGACATCATTATCAGCAGTTGGTGACATTTGGTCCTTATACTTAGACTTTGTTCTTAGAGTCTCTGTGTACATATCATGGTTTGGGCTGCTTGGTGCCACAGGATTCTTCCTTTTTATTTGGCCACTGTTTAAAGTCACTATCATAATGGGAAATTTTATTAAATTTTTGTGGCTTTATCTGTTTTTATGCTGCCTAAAATTAAGTTGTTTGGTACCACTTTGTATCCAACTTGACAGCCCAAGTGAATTACTTTCAAGGAGTTCATGGACTTTTTGAAATGCTTGGACTAAACAATGACCACTCTTTTATTTTACCCATTTGAAGGGTCATTTTCAAGAAACAGTGAATTACATCCTCTTTTACTGTCAAAAGATAATTGGAAAATCTTTCCATTTCCATTTCTTGATCACATATTCTCTCTTTCTCTACTAATGCAGAATTCTAAAATGCCACTTTCTCCACAACTGCTGTTTGATGGCTATTTTTTATTTCCAAATTCCTTCCTTGACACTAATGAATGTGCAGTAACTCTTCAAAATGATCCTGTTTATTTATAGTTCTGTCATGCTGTGTTAAATCCTATCTAACCTGACACCTCTGGGACATACATTATTTCTATAGCTATATTTACTTTCTAAAATGACTTTTAGGATGAGTACTGATCTGTACAAGCCAATGAAATACCTTCATCTACTGAAATTTTATTCACCCTTAGTAACAGAGGAGTTGGGATTTCATTGCCTAAAGAGTGGTCTTTAAATGACTGTAGATAGCATTGACCACTGGCATTCAGAAGGGGCTCATTCTGATAGCATTTATAATTTCCAATTTTAAGGATATAATTCAATAAGATGCATATTTGAGGAAAATAAAAACTCATTAAGAAATAGATGTTGGTCAATTATGATCACTCGCTAACTATACTTTCCACATATTTGTCTGCAAAGACCTGACGGTCCCAAAAGTGTGAGAAATGATCACTTATAAAAATTTATTGATGTTAGAGTAAAACATTTAAATGTTTAGTGACTTGTTTAATAATAGATATAAAAACTCTATGAGTTTTGCTTACTTTTTACCAACAATTCCACTTCTCAAAAGGAACTTCTAAATAAAGACTTTGCTATGAGATTGTTTGTTCCCACTTTTAATAGTAAAAAATCAGTAATATCCTTGTGTGACCATTTGAAGTTTTTTGTGGATCCCAGAAAAGATCATATTCTTAAAGATAATCCATTCCTGTCGGTATGGGACCCTTTGATAGGATTGGATTCAGTTGGGGGGCCTTTGATTGGATTATTTCAGTGAGGCATGACCCACTGAGGCCCAAAGAGGGTCTTGGGCCTCTTTCTGGAGTCCTTTATAAATGGGAGAAATGTGCAGAGACATACAGAAAAAAAAATGGCAGAGACAGAGAAACCCTGAGAGGCTGAGAGAGAGGTCCCAGAGGCTAGAGACTAGAGTCAATGGAGCACAGAGGACAGAAAGAGGCCCTGAGAGGCTGAAAGAGAGGAGGCCCAGAGGAGAGGGGAGAAACAATCCATGTGCCTGATTGCCCACAGATGAGCTAGAGGAGAAAGTAAGCCTGGAGGAGAAGGCAGAGATTGGTGGAGCCATTATTGTGTCTGGCTATGCAGCAGGAGTCCAGGATGGCCAGTAGCTGCCCTTTGTTGAGACAGCATCTCTGATGATGCCTTGATTTTGACATTTTCACAGCCTCAGAACTGTAAGCTTTTAATCCAATAAGTTTCCATTATAAGCTTGTATAGCCTTGCTTTTAGGTTAGATACAAACAAAAATAAATCATAGGTGTTATAAATACAGAAGGAAAAAAAAAAAAACAGTTTTGGCTTTAGAGTGGAGACTGCTAGAACAAAACTCAAATTCAAAATCTACTCAGAATGAAAACTTTGGAATTAGCTTTACATTTGTTTGTAAATCTAAACAGATGCAGAATTAGTCAATATATATGTAAATATATTACGTTTTTAAAAGTTTTAAGATTAATGTTTCCTTTTAAGTGCTGATCTTTTTATTCCATTCTCTGTACTTAATAATGCCACTAATAAATGTGTTTATAAATTCCTTATTCATACAAACAAAAAACCAACCCATCTCTGGCATATTGCTCCAGCAGCTTTTAGCAAACTAAAACTCCTTGATAAGCAAAAAAGGAATTTGGTTAAATAAATTAAAATTCACACATGTAATAGAATACTATGCAGTCATTTAAAAGATGCTTTAGGATGCTATGTAATTACATGGAAAGATCTTAACAACATATTTATTTATTCAGTAAATGTTTAGCAAGCACTTAGTACATGCCAGACACTCTGTTGGGTGCTGGGACTTCAATGGAGACAAAGACAGACACAGCCTGTGGCCTTGGAGGTTAAAAGAGTGGCTTACAATGTATATATCCAGCAAAATTTAATATTTTAGATATACACACTTATAGAAACATTGGTGAACACATTGCTTATTCTCTTTGATGACAGAACTGCAAACAAAATTTAAAATTTTCTTCCTTCTGCTATATTTACTAAAATGGTGGTGCTTCATTTTTATTAAAAGAACAATTTTAAATCACAGTTTTCAACAAAATGCTTCAATTTTTATGTCATGTCCATTATTATCTCTCGAGAACACTGAAACTTTAAGTATTAAATAAGTAGATGCCAAGATATCCACAACATCTAAAATATAAAGGGATAAAAACAAGAAAAGTATGCATCTCCTGCCAGTCAACTGCCTTCATTGAATGCCTGTATGCAAAATACTATGGCAAACACTATAGTCTACTTTATAGGCTGATTAGGTTCCTTTTCCTAAAATGCTTTGAATAAGAAGCAGAAATTGTGAGATGGTGCATGATCATAACTTAAGCTGAAGGGAATATGCAGGCAGTAATTTTAATTATTATCTTCTTATGATGAATACACTTGCACTCACCCCATAAAATATTTGGCCACCAACAGATGTGACTTCAGGGTGAGCTGATTTTAGCCTTCAGCCTACAGTTTATTTTAAGATTCATTAAAATATCTTGTTAACTACACCTTCTCATTTATTGTGAGGCCTTTATTTTATTCATATGAATAAAATAAAATAAATTAAAGAGCTTGGGTGTTTGGTAAAACCTAAGGGAGATTATATTCATTGTGTGGCATAACGCTGAGTATAATGAAGGCAAGACTTTCTCCCCAGTGCTCACTCTGTATGTTAAATGTTTTAATCATTTTGAGCATAAGGGCTTTCCTTCATTATTATTTCAATGCTAGGAAGGTCGAAGGTTGTATTTCTTATACAATTAATGATGAGAGCAACCTGTATTTAGAAGGGGATTTGTATTCAGATGTTTCCAAAACTCTTTATATGCTATTTTTGGTTTTTCCTGTCTGTCTGTCTGCTTATTTATCTACCTAACAATTTAAATAAGATCAAAGTATTTTGAAGCCTACTGGCTGATTGAATTAGATTTCAAAATATCAGGACTCTATGTTTATGATGGGATGTGGCCAGGAGGTTGAAAAAACTACTCATAGACTGTTGTTTAATGTTTGCATTTTTGTATTTTTATTCCTATTGTGTTCCTAGAAATAGTATGAAGTTTTCCCTTCATGAGGTTACTGTTATTCTTCATTGATTTGTTTAAATCCATTCTAGTTTTGGGGGGCACCACAGCTTAAACAACCTTGGAGTCATGTTGACATTGGTCTGAATCCTAACTATGTTATCCTGTGCAAGTTGTTTAACCTGAGGCTCTTTTTTTTTTTCATGGAAACTAGGGAAACTAAGGCCTACTTCACAGGTTGCTGTTCAGCATAAATGAGATGATGCATGGAAGTGCCTGATATTCAATAAATGTAGCTGTTGGTAACATCATGAGTTGCTTAGTGTGGAATCATGTTAGAAATAAAGAAATAAACAATAGCAAGCAGGTTAGATCCATTCTCAAG
>JAQZBX010014574.1:0-38469 GCA_029593785.1 Cabassous unicinctus
GTGATGGTTCTCTTTCCTCTTGCTGCATTGAGCATTTTCTTTTTGTCTTGAGCTTTGAACATTTTGACAAGAATATATCTTGGAGTTGGCCTGTTGGGACTTATACTGTTTGGGGTGCTCTGTGCATCCTGGACATGTACGTCCATCTCTCTCAATAGGGTTGGGAAGTTTTCAACCATTATTTCCTTCAACACTCCTTCTGTTCCCTTTCTCTTCTCTTCTCCTTCTTGGGGGCCTACAATGCAAGTGTTTGTGCATTTTTGTTGTCAATTAAATCCCTAAGTCCCTGTTGGATTTTTTCTATCTTTTTATCTTTCTGTTCTACTATCTGTTTGATTTCAGATGTATTGTCTTCCACATTACTAATTCTTTCTTCTACCTGTACAAATCTCCTGTTATGTGAATCCAGCATCTTTTTGATTTTTGGATTGTGCCATTGATCACCATCATATCCCTTATCTTTTTATGTATGTTTACTATTTCTTCAGTATGTTCTCCCAGTGTCTTCTTAATATCCTTAATCTCTTCCTTCACTTCATTAAGTTGGTCCATGATATTTGTTTGGAAATCTTTGATTAGGTGTTTGATGTTCTGCATGACTTCCTGGTTTTTAGTTTTTTCATTGGACTGGTCCATGTCTTCCTCATTCTCAGTGTGGTTTGTAATTTTTTGTTGTCCTCTAGTCATCATTTTATCTTCATGGGTTTATTCAGTTGATTAGCTTCTCTCTCTGCTCTAGAGTTTTATTTAGCAGGTGGTTCAGTGTGTGTCATGTTTTCTCTTTTACACTTTTTCCTCTCATTCTATTTCCTTGTTTCTTTCTACATTCTCTTGAAAGCAAAAGATTAGGACCAGAGGAATCAAAAGATGTGAGAAAGGAAGAAGGATAATAGTAATATTGATAAAAGTTAGAAGAAGAGCCATATAAGACTTAGTAAAATGAATATTTAATTCATGTAGTCAGTGTAAAGTAACAGGAAAAAATGTGGAGTACCTAAAAGGGACTGGGAAACCAAAGAGAGGAAAATATGTGTAATGATTTAGAAGTCCAGAATGATGAGGAGAGAGAGAAAGAGAAAAGAAAGTGCTGAAAGGAAAAAGCTAATAATAAAAATAAAGAAGAAAACAGAATAAATAAAATATAAGTTGACACCCTTGAAGTTGTGGGCTAATGAAAAAAGGTGGTATGTAAGGACCACAACAGAAAGCAGAATATAGAAAGATGAAGAAAGGAAAAGATATAGCATTGGGAGACAAAATCAATATAGACAGAGAATGGAAAATCATGGAAGAAGAAGCACAGCAAAGAAGAGTTAAGCTAGCAGCACCTAATTTAAAAAAAGAAAAAGAAAAAAGGGAGTGAGGAAAGAGGAAAGGAAAGCAAGAGACAACAAATAAACAAAGAAAAACCAAACAACCACACCAGCAAGCAGTCAAATAAAGCTAAGGAAGAGCAGTGTTCATTCTTGGGCCCTTGTGCACCCTCTCAACCTGCTTGTGTTCATCAATCAATTACCCTGCAGGGTTCTATCTGCAGGCTTTGAGGCAGATTTTAGCAATTAAACTAAGTTAAAATTTTTTCTTTCTTTTTTTTTTTTTTTTGGAGAAATAAGGACACAAAGAAGGCCTCTTCTAGACCAACCCCTACACTTAGGTGACCCTAAATAGGCTCATGGAAACTAATCAAGCACTTCCCACATCCTGAACTCCCCAGGGGAGTTGACGGTCTGATGCTTGTCAGTGCAGAACAATAAAATTGGCTGACTCTGCCCCTTCTGTAGCCAAGCCTCAGTATTACTGGGCTTTTAGGTAAATCAGGTTTCCTAGCAGATTCACCTCTCCCCTCAGCCAGTGCCACTTCAAGCCAGCTTATTTGCTCCCCAAAGCTGTTAGGGGTTCCAGGCAACCAAACCCACAGAAAGGAAACCCCTCTCCACCTTTTGTCAGAACCCTCACACTCTCAGAGAATGCTTCCTCTCACTGGGTTGCCAGTGGGAGTTGGGATATATCCCTGGGCAGTTAGGTAAATCAGCCTTCCTCAGCAGATTCTCCACTCCCCTCAGCCTGGTGCCACTTCTAGCGAGTTATTTTGTTTCCCAAATCTCCCAGTGGTTCCAGGCAGCCAAATCCACAGAAAGAAAACCCCTTTGGACCCTCCATTAGAACCCTCCCACACTTGGAGAATGCTCCCTCTCACCAGGTTGCCAGCAGGAGTTGCAGCTCATCTCACCTTTTCCCCTGAGGGTGGGCCTCAGCCATCATTGTCAACTATGACACCTAGGGGAAAAACTCACAATTCTTTACTGAGCAATCCACCTCACCATCCAGCTCCCACCAGATCAATGTCCCCAAGGTTCTCACTCCATGGGACCCCAGCACAGACCACTCAGGCAAGATCCTGTCCCCAATCAGCCATCCTCCAAGAGTGAGATGGTGAGTGCCCTCCTAAACTGATGCCATCTTCCCTTCTGTGTGGATAATTTTAAAAGAAATGTTAACAAATATATTACTAGGGCTGCACTGAGCTTCTTTTGATTTAAATCATAATTCTGTCAATCTATTGTTAAGTTGTGTCATTACTCTATAGATCTCTAAGATATTTGCTATTTAATAAACTATGCCAATATGGTAAGAAATAACATTTTAAGATACCATATATTCTTATTTCAGAGATATTAAAATGAGAAAAAATATTCATCTCAGAATTGGTTAAAGTCAGGTATATCTTTGTCCACTCCTTTATTTCAGCCCTAACATCATTTTATTTACCTCCTGAAAATAATAGAAATTAGAGCTGTAATTTTTTAGCCTATCAATATGATTCTCTTTTTCTGTTCTCAGGGTAATTCAATATATTGAAATGATTCTGTAAGTTGGGAAATCATCTTTCCCACACCCTGAGTTTCTATCAGATACCATTTTCCATAAACACTTTTAGTTTCACGCCTCATCTTTTAGTTTTCTCCATATAGGTTGAGTGAATTATCTGATTGTAAATTTGAGAGGGGATCTGGAAAAGAAAAGTTTAGTCTCTCCCCTCCGACCCTCTTTTTGTAATCCACCTGCCATTTAATGCACACTTTCTACAGTGTTTGTCTCTCCATGGTCTGCATTTCATAAGCACACCCACATCATTTGTGTAGGTATGAGGTTATACAGCTCTGCCTGTGGCTGAATGGGTAAATGCAACTTTAAAATTCATTGTTAATAAATCCATTGTTGTAAATATAAGGCCATCTTTGAATCTACTTTTTAGTGTATGTGTGATTTTCCTGTATCCTATCTTTCCAACCCATAAATTCAAAACAACTAACCTAAATTCTGAGTTGTTTATTCCATTACTTACATTTACATAGTTTTAGACTATCAATACATATCCATATATATTGATGCTTTCACTTTATAAAATATAACCAAGACCTAGGCAGTGTCTTTTGAACCTTTTAGTTCCTCTGAATATTATATTGCTAAGGTGTAGCCATGCTTTTAAATATTGCTGTAGTTTTTTTTTTTTATTTTGTGAATGACTCCATACTGTGATGTATCATATCACCTAAAAGGACATTGGTCCTTCTTCCCAACCATGCTTTTGTTCTGGGAACAGTAAAGATCTGGACCTTCTCTTGCATGTTTCCTGGTATACACATGAAAGAATTTCTCTTGGGAATACACCTTGGAATGGAATTGCTAGGTTTTGAGATATTTGAAATGCAGCTTCACAAAAATTTTTTTTCAGGCTCTAAAAATTTACATTCCCATTGGTAATATATAAAAACCTCTAAAGATCCACATGTTGTCCAAAATTTGGTACTGGCAAATATTTTAACTATTGCCCATTGATTAGGTGAAAACATGGTATCTACTGGAGTTAAAAATCACAAGGATGGCTAAAATGGAGATGCTATTATGTAACTGGCATTTTCTATGATTAAGAATCCATAGACACTGTAAACTGTCATTTGTTCCACTTAAAATGGGACCTGCTGTTGCAGAGATATCACATTCATGGCTATATCTGCACTTCTACTAGGTTAATAATTCACAGCTAAGACTAATCAGGACATGCACTGCTTAAACTCAGGACTTGTTAAGATGAAGTAATTGTAGGCACAGCTAAAACAAGTGCCATTTTTAAGTGATAATGCATGGGTTTTTACAAAGGGGTCCATGAACTTGAATTGAAAAAATATTCTTGTGGGGATTGTTGGTGTGGGGGTGATGTATTTATTAAATAATACACAGTATAGTTGGACTTTGTAAGGGGTCCATCATTTTCACTTGACTGGCAAAGAGGTCTGTGGAACAAAAAAGGTTAAGAATCCCATGTGGTGCTAAACCATGGGATCCAAAGAATAAGTAATTAGCAGAAATGATGACCTGTGCAAACTA
Organism: Cabassous unicinctus; assembly: GCA_029593785.1. NCBI lineage: Eukaryota > Metazoa > Chordata > Mammalia > Cingulata > Chlamyphoridae > Cabassous > Cabassous unicinctus. The sequence continues at coordinate 4,390 of JAQZBX010014574.1, forward strand.
TCCACCCTCACCTCTCTAATATAATACCTTGTAATTTGCACTGTGCTCGCAATCCTGCAATTTTACCACAAAGGAAAAGCAAAGTTTGATAAACAGCACACTTCCATGACTTCAGTTAACATCCATGAATATAAAACACCTTAAAGTACTACTCTAAAAGGCAAAGATACTTTAAAAGAAGTATAAAATATACTGAAAATAACACCTTATAATTTAGGAATACAAAGTAAATTATATAAATGAAACTTGTATATGTATATATGTATCTGAAATTTTAAGAAACATTTAATGTAAGGGGTATGCAAAGCAATAATATGAAAAATAAGTTGAACAAGATTACAAATATATTTTTTAAAAGCAAAGAAATAAACTAAAACTTAATTTTGACAAAAATTCTTAGAGTAATTGCATTTATCAAAACTGAAAATCATAACAATATTAAAATGGGCTCTAATGGCCACACACCATATATCATAAAACTAAGTGGTGACAAATTCAAGCATATCAGTATAAATAAATAATTAAATTTAATAAACTATTTCAAAACAAAAAATAAAATTCTGAAATGCAAATAGAACTAAAACAAAACACATAGAACACATCAATCTTAACAAAATACACCAAAAGAATACCCAAAATTAAACAAACATACTGATAACTAATCCTACAAAGAAAAATATGTGAATACTTCTCACCTGAAAGATGGAATGCAAGAAAATCACACACACACTAAAAACTAGATTGCAGGATTGACCTTATATTTATACCAGGAATGGATTTGTTACAAATGAATGGCAAATTTACTTTGACCAATCTACCCATGGGCAGAGTTACTCATTCACAAACCTCAAATGAGACTGGTGCATCTAGGAAATGTAGGGTATGGAGAATCAAACACACTAGAACAGGTACTTAAATTGGCTTTAGAAAAGAGCGTAAAATGGGAGGTGCTGAGCTTTTCATGTCTATATCTTCCAAACTCTACACCCAGATAATTCACTCAATCTCTATGCAGAGAATGAAAGATAAGGAAAGAGTCTAAAAATATTTAAAAATTGCACCTTTATAGAATTTGAAAGAATGGGAAAGGTGATTTTCTCACTTATACAATCATTTCAATATATTGAGTTACTCTGTGATGAGACAAAGGCAATCATGCTGATAGTTTAAAAAGTAGAGTTCTAAGTTCTAAGCTCTATGCTATTTTCACTTGGTAAATAAAATAAAGTGTCATTAGTATTAAAATAAAAGAGTGGGATTTTGGGAAGATGGCAATGGACTAACAGGCAGAGCTGAATGGTTTCATAAAAAGAAGGGAGAAAGAGACAAAAGCTGTCCAAGGGACATGCTTTGGTGGTCAGTAGACCAGTTCAGCGCAGCCCAACTCTCAGTAGGGTGAGGGACAGAGAGATGAAGCTGATGTGACAAATGTGATTTATCAAGCCTTCTGGTGGCTGAGAAGGCCTCTGCTCCCTGAACCACAAGATATTAAGCTAGGGTAAAGCCCCTGGCTCACTCAGCCAACTGAGAGGAGAATAGACACCTTCCTCCCTGTCAGCTGTTTAAAAGAAAATGGGAGGGGGTTGGAGTGCTTTTCTTCAGTGAATACAGCCAGGAGAGCCTGCTTTGAAAGTCAGCTGTGGAGACTCAACACAGGAACACATGAAAGCCAAGACTGAAACACATCTGTGGAAAGGTGAGCTAACTAGTGCCATCTTCTGGCTGGTCTGGAAATTGCATGGACAAAACTGCTATCTGTATCTAACCACTGGGAGAAAATCTGCACCCGTGAGTCCCTGGTTCAATTTTGAATACTTAAGCTGGACGGTTTTAAAGACTGAGAATAAGTTGAACCCAATCTCAAAGAAGAGCTGTGACAAAAAAAAAAAATAGGAAAAAGAAAGAAATTAAACATCAGAGTAAATTTACCAACATATTCAGATGCCTAGACAATAGCAAAAAATTACAGGCCATACTAGAAAAAACATGAGATGGCCCAGCCAAAAGAACAAACCAAATAACCTGAAGAGATAAAGGACTAATTTAATTAACCAGTGATAATCAAACAACTCTCTTAAATCACTTCAAAGAATTTAAAGAAAATAAGACTAAAGAAATAAAGGTTACTAAGAAAACACTGGGAGAGTATTAAGAAAAATTTGAAAGCCTGTAAAGAAAAGTAACAGAATTTATGGGAGTGAAAGACACAATGAATGAGATTAAAAAATACATTAGAGGCATATAAGAGCAGATTTGAAATTATTGAAAACAAAATTAGTGATTTTGAAGATAGAACATCTGAACTGGAAAAGAGAGGAGAATAGAAAGAGAAGAGAATGGAAAAATTTGGAACAGAGTCTAAGGGAATTGAATGACAATGTGAAATGCACAAATATTTACATTATTGGTGACCCAGAAAGAGAAAAGAATGGAAAAGGGGCAGAAAGAATATTTGAGGAAATAATGACCAAAAACTTCCTAACCCTTATGAAGGACACAAATATAAAAATTCAAGGACAACACACCTCAAACAGAATAAATCCAAATAGACCTACCCTGAGACAACTACTATTCAGAATTACAAATAGAGATAAAGACAGGATTCCTACAGCAGCAAGAAAAAAACAAAGCACTACATACAAGAGAAACTTGATAAGATGAAGTGCAAACCTCTCATCAGAAACCATGAAGGAAAGAAAAAGAAAAAAGTGGAATGATGTATTTAAGGAAATAAAAGAGAAAAATTGCCAGCTCAGAATTCTATATCTTGCAAAACTGTCCTACAAAAATGAAGGTGAGTTCAAAACCTTCACAGACAAACACAAACTGAAAGAATATGTTATGAAAGACCAGATTTGCAAGAGCTACTAAAGGGAGTGCTTCAGCCTGAAAGGAAATAAAACAAGGGTGAAAGAATTGGAGAAGAGTTTAAAAATGAAGGTTATTAGGAAGGGTAAACTAAAGGATAAGAAGACAAACAATAAAATGTTATGACAACAGAGATTTGAAGGGCAAAATGGATCGAGTAAGTAAGGCTTTTACAGTAATAACACTGAATGTTAATGGATTGAGCTCCCCAATCAAAAGCCATAGAGTGATAGAATACATAAAAAAATATGAGCTATCTATATCTTGTTTACAGGAGACCCACCTCAGATATAAGGACACAAGCAAGTTAAAAGTGAAAGCTTGGAAAAAGATATTCCATGCAAATAGTAACCAAAATAGAGCTGGAGTAGACCAGATAAACGTAAAATAACAAAAGTATAGTATACGAACAATAATAAATCAGTGTAACTGGAAAACTGTTCCTATGATCAGTATTCTGTAATTTTTTTCATACAAAATAAAATAAAAGAGTGGACAAAGATTTATGTAAATTTAAACAATATTCTGTAGTAGATATATTGTAATTCAAGCAATGGAAGAAATTGTAACAGTGAGGTGGAGCCAGTGGCCACTAGACACTTTTGGGGCAGGGAGGGGAAAGGCAGTTATAATACAGGGGCTTTTTCAGGACTTCAGGATTGTTCTAAGTGATGTTGCAGCGATGGATATAGGCCATTTTATACCAGCATACACCATGCAAAACTGTTTGGGAGGGAGTGTAGTCTACGATGTGAACTGTGGTCTATGCTTAGTGGCAAAGCACCAGGATGTGTATAGCCATTGTAGGTGATGTGCCACACTAATGAAAGATGTTTATGTGGGATGTTATGGGAGGTGTGGGAGGTGGGGAACATGGGAATCCCTGTAATTTCTGTGTAACATTTAGGTAATCTAAGCACCTTTAAATATATATATATATATATATATAACATTTATGTAAGCAAATGCATATATATGCATATATATGCATATATATGCATATGTCATTTTACAAATACTGGTTTGTATTGTGAAAAAAATTTGATTTTTACCCACAATAAAAAAAAAATGCTAAGACAATTCTCATTTTAACATTTCCAAAAAGATATATATTTTGAAATTAGTTGTTTCTTCTCATTGTGGCATAGTTTAATTAACAGCCACATTCTTTGTAATACGTACAATGACACTTCTTACAATGATTGGCTTTTTAGATTGAAGGAATTATGATCTGAGACAAATGTTAAGCAAATAATGTTCAGTGTAGCTCTAGTAGTTCATCTGTTTTGACCTCTTTTTAAAGACTACCCAGAAAATTATTTGAAGAGCTAATTTAGGTTATTTGAGAGGACATTAAGAGTCAAAACTCAGCACAAAATATATGTCTGATCATCATAGCCTTAAGAAAATTAATCCAAAGGAAAAATGTTTAAATTAATGTAATATATATGAAAAATTACAGAATTAAGAATCATCTGGCCTACATAAGTTTTATACTAGTCCTACTCAAAGAGTCTGTAACATTAGCATAACCTGGTTGTCTATTAGAAATGCAAATAACTCTACCCTCCCCAGACTTATTGACTCAGAATACCTGTTGAGTACCTGAATCTACATTGTAATAAACCTTTTAAGTGAAATTAAAATTTAAGGAAATTTCAATTTAAATTCCACTGTTCCAACTTCATTCTTTGCTGACAGTGAGGAAAATAATGCAAAGACAAAACCATTTGTGATTACAATTGAGGAAGATTATAAGAACAAAATGGGATAAGAAATGAAGAAAAAAATGTAAAAGGGGCAGAAATGATAGAAATTAAACATAGGGATTGGATACCATATGTCCCTTAAATTTTAATTATTGGTAGTTAATGTGAAGAATCTACTTTTTTGTGTGTGTGGAGAGTTTACAGGTGTGTATTACATTGTTTTAAAGACACAGGGAGTATGAGAGTGAAAGAAAGAGAACATAATGAAGTGCACTACTGTTATGGTCAAAATTTTTTAAAAGAAAGAAAATCAGAACTTATAAGAAAGTCCCAGTTAACTTTTAATAATTTTTTCCCTAAAATTATGCAAAAATAATTAGAAATTAGAGTAAATAAAATAAAATGTCCACCTACCTTGGGCAATGCTGGGAGTGGGCCCTTTCTGAGAAATGACAGGGACTTTTCAGAAAACAAAAACAATGTACTGAAGAGGCTGTCTGAGAAAGTAGACCACATCCTCTAAAGTTTCATTTAAGCTACTCTGGTGATAAACTAGTTTCTCTCCAGGAGCTATAGCTTATCTACACAGACAAGAATGCCATATTAATTAATGTATATCAGGTTCTTGCATTGCAAGACCTGTTTGAAAGGCCCTCCTATGTAATGGGGAAATTTAATGATTCCCTAAATTCCTTTATAAACAACTGTGATCAAGATGGCTTTGGAAACTCTCACTCTCATTTGTCCCCTGTGACAGGTTAGTATAGGAAACAAGGGAAGGCTGCTGGTCAGAACATAGCCATAAGACCCCACCCAGAAACCCCTGAGGGTTGGCAGCTAGTTGAGAACAAAGCTGTAACCATTATAAACAAAAAGCCCACCAATAGATTAGTACCGAGGTCTCATTTGAAACTCCCAGGCTTAAAAGAAGCTTTTGAAAAATCCAAACAGAAAGGCCTTCTCATTGTATCCCTGAAAGCTAAAAATGTGGAAAGGCAACCAATCAAGACAGCAAATAGATGATCTCCCTCCTTAATATGGGGAAAGTGTAAGAGAAAAGGCCATAAAAAGGCCTACCCCAGGGCTCCACATTGTGAGTCTCACCCTGCAGCAGGCCCGCCACCTTGTCTCAGGTGTGTATTATCTCTTTTCTTGTTTCTCCCTAAACTCTTTATTCCCTGGCCTACCCTATGGCATGTCCATAAATTCCTTTATGTGACCCAGCTAACCTAGAAGCCCAGAGCACACCTGCAACTCCTCTTTGAGAGGTCCCTGCTCCAGCAATTTCTCCTTCAAAAAATCTGCATCTTCAATTATATTGGTGACTTTTATCTTTTAATAAAGGAAATAGAGGGTATTTGGCAATGGAGAATTTGGCAGAAAGCATTGTAATTCATGATGAGTGCATTAAATTTCAACAAACCTTGTTTTTTAACCTCTTTCCCCCTAATTCTTACTTCATATGTAACTTTGGAAGAGAGCTTAGGTAATTCTCTGTGCCACGTTTTTCAGTTGAGAATTAATCAAGGAAATTCCTTACATCTCCTTTCCCTCATTTTTTCCTTGACCATTAGTGATTTAGTATAAAAATGTCATAAAATGATTATAGAGGCTTTCCTTGCTTTACTTTAAAATTGGCCATTAAAACCATAACATTAACTAATAGACTCATAATACTTAGTTATGGACAGAATTTCCTAATTGGTTCATACATTCTACTTTACTTTTTTGCTTATAATAATCTCTTAAGCAATGACAAGCCTGCTGTGCAACAGAAAAAATTAGGACCTTGACAAAATCTAATATTCAGCTACTACAATTTCAGAGACATATGGTGTTCAGTCCCTGTTGTTCAATTTCTCTTATTCCAACCCCCTTTACATCTTAAGTGTTTTTTCTTCTCTCCACTTCATACTGTTCTCACAGAATCCTTCTTAGTTATGTTTACAAAGGTTTTTGTCTCTGAATCATTTCCTCTCTTATCTCTTTTTTTACCTTATATTTTCCTTGCAATTTCTTGGTCACAGGTTTGTAGTTTAGCTGTTTTCTGATTTCTTATTTGTAGACCACCCATCTTTTCATTATGCCTGCAATCCTTCCATTACTTTTCACAACCCAATTCCACTGAAATCTCAATCTGCTCAGCCCTAATGGCCTATGTGGGAGATGAAAACTCAGTCCCTGGGGTGACTGGAATCCTAGCCAAGCTGTTCCTGACCTCTCTTCTTCAATGTTGGAAAGGTAACCCTGACCCTGTGGAGGCTAAATTACTGCATGGCCTTGTCATTAGAGAAAACTAAGGAAAAGAGAGAAAGAAAGAAAAGCAGGCTCTGAGACTTCTGCACAGGAGTAAGTTTGATCAGATGGGAAGATCAGTCCACATGCAAATTGACAAAAACACACTTCCTCTTTCACCATCTACATCTAGTCTCTGATAGGGATAATTGACATTTAATCACTCTAATAAAAAGTGGTAGGCAAACACAGTCTATGCCCCACATTCCAATCCCAAAGCAACTCCACATTGAAATTAAGACCATTCATTGAGTGAAAGAAAAAAATGTCCTGATAGACCAAATTATTTTCATCTAGTTTCTTGTTTTTTGTATCTAATATACAGGTTAAAAAATGTTTGAAAGTCCAAAATGTGGTGCTATTGCATGCTTTTTCTGTCTTTTAGCCCAGCTGGAGATGAAACAATGGGGATGAGTACATCTTACTCCTGGGACACTGACAGGAAGTACTGAGTCTCAGATACTGCAGTCCCTGAGATGGCCAGAGGCTGGAAGTGCATAACCTCACTGGGCCATGTGACAGTACCCATAAGCCTTCAGTTTTGCTGGATCTTGAAGTATAATTCAGGCAGTTTATGCAATGTTCAGGCTGTGGCAGAGAAGAAATCTGTAGATGTCTGGATTTGTCTGACCAAGAGCTGATGCACTTGAACCCCATGGTAGTCAACTCAGAGGGCACAGAGGACTAGAGTTCCTCCTCTTGCCCCTATTACCTGGGGTTCTGCCATTGATTATTGTAACCTCCAGACCATTCAAGGAACATTTGGTGGTGTCTGCCCTCTGCCAGGCCTTCTCACATGGAGGGCTGCACTCAGTTTCAAGGCAAACAGAAACTTTCCCAGGTGCTCCTTCTCACTCCAGAAAATTCCACACCTTGTCAAAAGCCCTTTGAATTCTGCCTCCAGCTCTGACCTGGATCCCTGCTCCTCTTCCAGGTACAGGCCCACCCATATACCCCTCCCAATCCTGACACCACAACCCCTAATTAGTTCCCACCAGTGAATAAGAATTTCATTATTCTCATAAGGAAAAAAGCTTTAATCATTGTACACTAGAGGGGAAACATGACAAGCTCAGTAGATTACAAAAAAGCTCCTTAGCATATTAGTGATTGCATGAAGTTATTTGATAATTTGGAAGTGTTTAAGCCATTCAAGAGAAGAACAAAATAAGACATATTCTCCAGGGCACAGACCTCAAGGCACCTATGTTTATGGTGCAGAGTCCAAGTGGAATTGTCCACAGGGGCACTATGAAGGCACTCAAAACTGTCTCAGGCACCTTTCCAGGTGTTGGTGGAAGGGTGCTATGTTGAGTGTGTTCCTTTCTTTTCTGGGTTTCTCCTGATTTAAGCCTTGGTTTTCAGCAACTTTTGGGGGTGGCCCAGGCTCCAGGGGATATTCTGGATGTGCACTCACCTACATCTTCTGATGTTGAACTCTCCTGGTTGATTCAGGTCCCACTGAGCCACATTGTCTGTAGTGTCCACTTCTTTCTGAAGTGCCTGTACCTTCTTTGTGGTGACAAGCATCATCTCCTGGATAGGCAGGTCTCAACAGTGTTTTTGGCCCCTCTGGACTTTGGGAACATGCCCGTGCATAGGGAAAGGCCATGGCTGCCACCGGTATGCACGGTAGATCACATTGGAGAAAAACCCAGACAATTGGCTACAGCAATGGCAGAGTGCCTTGAAGTTATCCATTGCCCAAGCTCAGGCCAGTTCTCAGCTCAGACCCGGTGGCACATGAGGATCTGGACTTGCCCACCCCCAAGGCACCTTTTCCAATGTGGATAGTGAGAGATTCATAGCTTCAGCCTCCCAAACCGGCCAAGCATTGTAGCTGGTCTAGAAAAGGGGCAAATGAATCAGTCGAGTACTAACTCTTGGTTTTTATATTGTCCTGGCTAGTCAATGTAGATGGAAGCCAAAGTCTGAAGAATATATGGGGTTTGACAATAGGATTAAAGTGTAAATTGTATCATTCTGGATGACAGTGAGAAAGTCAGGATTATAATGATTGAATCAGGCAGTGGCCTGGGGAAAGGAAGGAGGCCCATGGTGGGATGAGGGTGGAGTCTAGTTAGTAGGAGTTTCCAGGCACTATAGACAATCTCTTCATGTGTCAACCACTGGGTATTAACCTTTTCATGCCTAATTCTCAAAAAAAACCTCCAACTGAAGCGAACATCTGAACATTTATCAGACTGAGAAATACATCTAACAAGACTGTTTTTTCCACACAATTCAACCATGAATTCAGAATTTTGCCTAAAGACCTACTAATAAACAAAAATGTAGGATTGAGAAGTGATCTGAGACTCTTGAATGCAGAATTTTGTAATGAGTAGGATGCAAGGATTTTAAAGTTCCTTTCAGTAGACCAGTACTAGTAAATATTTATGAAACAAAAGCTGTGACTGAAAATGCTATTATGTTGGTCACTTTCAATTTTTATATATCTTTAAATGTAATTATTTATTAAAACTAGTTTTAAACAGAAAATAACTTTGGATATTAACTGAAAATTGTACAACTGAAGATGATGTATAATAATTGTTTTATAGTTTTAACCTGTATGTAAATAGCAACAAAGAATAGAACATAAATAAACAGGTAATTAGGGAGTAATTTCTGGTAGTGCATATTTTTTTCCATTTAAAATGTCACTATCCATCTTGTAACAGAATTAAAATTAGTTTAAATCTTAAAAGAAAAATAAGGTTGTCTGTCCTGTCATATTGGGGGACCTGGGGATGGAAAATCCCCACAACTCTGAGTAAGGCACTGGATCATTCCTTATATTAAAAATGTGTTGCTGCCTTCTATTTCCAAGAGGGTGACAAAAAAGGCAATGATCAGGGTGTCTTGCTGATGGGGCTGGCAACTCTGGGTGCCCCTCACCTGTCTCGCCTCAGCTGCTGCGGGCCAAGGCTCCTGGAAGAACTTGAGTCCCAGTGCTCCACTTCCCTACAGGTGGCTGGGCCGGCCCCTCAGTATGGTAGCTCCACACATTCCACAGCGTTGTTTCTGCAGGATGTGTGCTCACTGCTCTCTGACCCACTGCCAGTGCAAGAGAAAGAGGGATTTGTGATGCCTGCTGCCTGGCCTCTGACCCAGGTGATACAAGTGCTTGGCCCTGGACTGTGGGTGCATTGTCATTGCTTGTGCCAGCTGCCCAAGGCTGACCTGTGAGGGGAAAGGCTGTCAGGCTGAGCTCTGCTATCACCATAGGCAGACATGGCTTCTGAAATAGACCTGTAGTATGACCCATCTGCAGAGGGCGCAGAGTCTAAGATGGAGAGCAAGTACCTTCAGCTCTGTTAAGGGCAAGAATCTTGTCCAGATGGAATCAGGACATGCACTGGATGCAATGCTGACATCATCAAGACAAAAGGTGGGAGCTATAATCACATGACCTGTGCAGAATGTGGCTGTGGACTTTCCTGGCTTTGCCTGAAGGAGATCTCAGACTTACATTATCTCAGCCCCTCCAGCTGCACATTCTGGGGCAAGAAACTGTGTAGCCAGAAGACAATTCCAGGCACATTGACTGGTGCTCTGGTGGGGATTTCCCTCATGGCTGGCATTGCCATTCCTGCCATGGTCACTGGCATTCATGGCTGTGCTGGCAGGAAGATCCTCAGCAGGTGGGAGGGAAGAAAAACCTCCAAGCACAAGAGGATTTGCCTATGGCATTAGGAGTGACTTTGTGAGGTATGGCATCCCAAAGTTATTGCTGCTTATGTCCATATATTGCTGTTAGTGTTAGTCTTGATGTCCCCATTAGGCTGGCATATGTCTTTGGGGATATGTCTATTCCTCTCTGTCATAGAGAAGGCTGTGGAGTTGGCTTAAGCAAGGGAAAAGGAGTAAAACTTGAGTTTGATAAAAATATTGGTCCAATCAGTGACACAAACCTGGTGTGTGTGTATGAATCCCAGCATGGGGGAAAGAGCCTGAAGGCCTGACTAGGGCAGTGATCAGCAGTGGAAGCCTTTCAGATGAACTCAGTGTCCTGCAGGCCCTTACAGGGAAATAGTCAGCTTTGTAGTTCCCTCAGTGGGCATGCTGAGAGGGGGCATTCTGCCCATGGGCAAGGGAAATGCAGCAGGGTAGAAATCCAAACTGATGTTCAAAAGGGAGTTTTCCCAAAGACACAGCCAGTCTTTGAAATTAGTGACAATGCAAGAGCATATGTGAAGGCCAACTCCAAATCAGTTCCTGCAACCCACAAGACAGAGGATGCAAAAATAAGGAAATCCAAGTGGACATCAAAGCCAAACCAATACACTATCAGCTAGGGAGTGGAAACAGCAGTGAGGACTCACATTATGACTCTGCTCAGATGGCAGAGATGAAGAGGAAGGTAGTGGTGGTGGTGGTGGCAGCAGGGAGGAGGATACATCCTGCAAACACTGAAACTCTGGGCAGAAAGACTGCCTGATCAGCAAACCCTGGGACATTAGTCTGGCCCAGCTTGAGAGCATCTGCTGTGACCTGGAGAGCTCTGAAACACAGGTGATGTGCCAGACATCTCCTCAGATGAGTGTGTCTCCTCTGCTCCTATCCTGCCAGCTGTCCCTCTATCCCCAGAGGCCAAGATGCATCCAGCCCAAGTGCCCATATGAACATCCCTTCCCCAGATGAGAAGCAGACTATCTTGAAGCCAGAAGGTACAGAAGCAAGAGTATGAATTAGAATGAATGTTTCTGTTCTGAGAAGCACCCTTATTGTAACTGTATCATTTGGAATCTTTTTTCTGGGGGAGAGGGATGGGTGCTACATATTTTACTTTTAAAAGTCTCTGGTCACAGATTTTACTCAGGGAAATTCTTAGAAATTTGCAATTTCTTAGACAAAATATGGAATTTTTGCCATTAGTCCAACCCCTCTTACCCACATTTTAATTTTAATTTATTGGTTAACCTCAATCCATGAGGTGATGCATGAGGTGGGTGAGAGTTTACAAAGGTATGCTGTGTATGCTAACATATTACTAAAGGACACATTATAATAAGGATTTTTGTCATAAATCAACTCATCTCATTTTCTTTGGCTTGGATAATCCTACAGAGCCAAGTGTTCGATTAAAACAGAATGCTATCTCTTTGAATGTTTCTACAGCTGAGCTTGTCTAAATCTGGGGAAGAAAGATTGTATTCAAATAAGACTACCATGGAACCATCTATGAAGCAAAGACTTCTTCCAGCATGGCAGGAAGCAAAACTAGGCTTGGCTTTGAACGATGTAGTCAGACTAAAGAATTATTAACTGACTGAGCCATATAGAGAAGTTAGACATTAAAATGAACCCTGTTTACCCACAAGAGGCAGTTGTGCAGTTTTTCTTTTAAAGCTTTATTTAACCTTTTCTGCATTCAGTCACTTGTGGTCATGTGCTTCAGAGGAGGGGAGGAAGTGGCGGTTGACACTCACTCTTAAGAGAAATCCCAATGGATGTTACAGGGTTACCAACTGGGGAATAGAAGCATTTTTATTGGAGGGAGAAATGTACAAATTCTGCATAATCATCCTGCAAAAACCTAGATGTTTGCTGTGTTCTAAGATACAAGCTCAATGTTTCAAAAAGGCCTTCTCAATTTTCTCAGTTCAAAGAGTATTCTCAGTTTCTTACCAGTCTCAAAATTTTCTCAGTCTAGATTAAGTAAGAGAGACTAAGGAATCTGACTGAAATTTAGAATGAAAGAAGAAATGACACATCATCAAAATCTCTGAACTTATTTAATTTTCTCTGATCTTATAAATTTTTCAAGGCTGAGCCAAGTTTTCATTTTAGATTTATTCCTCAGCTTATAATGTTGTCCTTAGAAACCAAAGGACATACATAGCATAGCAGGAAAATTAAACAAGTTTCATGAGACTTGATGTAAGATAGCAAATATGGCAGTAAATTACTTTGTGACTCTGTGAGTCCATTATCCTCTCATGCTCCTAATTTCCCCAATTTTCAGACTATATTTCAGTCATTTCCATTGCCAATTTTCTTTATTACATTAGCTCTAGGCCCAGGGGAAAAACTGAAAACATCCTTTCCCTAAGAACCAGATGGTTTTCTGTTTCCTTGGACAGATGCACCTGCTCTGTCTTCCTGGCCTGTGTCTACAGTGAGGGTGATGTGTCCAGACAACAACCAACTTGGAAGATGCTTATCTGTTGAGCACTCCAGAGAGAGTTAGTGCTGACTGTACCTGGGCAAGGAACTGCTGTTAGTGGACTTTGTGTCTCTGGAAGAAATAGCCCTAGAGGTTTTCCTGTGTGTATAAAGGAACCTGTTTGGAAAAAAAGGCTGATACTCTGGAGATCCCTGAAATGCAAATTAATTCAAGTCTTACAGTTCTCTTTAAACCTCATCAAGGGAGCAATTAACTTGGATAAAAACAAAAACAATCTACAAGAATTTGTAGCCATACCTATATTCTTATCTAGGCTCCACTACTTACTGCTGTAAATAGTGGCAACTTACTCTCTGAGTCTGTTTTCACTTAGCTAGACAAATTGTGGATATTAATCCTAATTATGGGGTTGCCAAGATTAAGTGAGAGGATGTACTAAAAATATATTTGGTAAGGGCCCATGTTTTATCTTCCTGAAGGAATAAGAAGAAAAAATGTTTAAGGGAGATTCTAGATGCCATTTTAAAGAGGAAGCATAGATCTCAAGAAGAGAGGCTATGGAAAATTAAGCTTATTCTAATACTTTGCAACAATCCTGTTGTATTGGTCAGGAATTCACAGATGTAAAGGTCCATTGGCAACATCTGGAGGAAAAAATGAATAGTACTTTGGAAAAGTTGGTTTTGGCTTATCTTTTTATATTTGCTTATTTGCATAACTAGGGAGTGGGTTCTTAGCATCCATGTGATCTTTAAGGAGAATATAACACACAAGCATTTAGGAATCAGTGGCCATATAGGAGAAGTATCTTAAATGTAAGTGAACTTATTCTATCACACATAAACATTAAATTAGTTGAAAAATATTTATTGGTCTCCAGTATTCCAGACCTGGATTTTTTTCTAGGAACTAAGTGGCAAAATATTCAAAGTTCCAAGCTTTACAAAGTTTAAATCCTAGTGGTAGAGTTAAAAAATAATTAAAATAAAATGTGTGAAATTCAATCCAGACTCAGGGGAATTCTGGGAAATTATCCTGTTCATGGACTTATAAGATTCTTGGAATGATTTCTTCTTCAACACCAGCACCTGTAGTACTGATAAGAATGAACTTTACTGCACCTACCTCCCCAACTACACCCATCTCTAAGTGACATGCCTGAGCATATTCCAGTCACTTACTAGTTAATTGAGTGTATTTGTCCATTAAAAATCCAAACATTTGAGGGGAAATGTTCTAATTATTTCTTTCTTTACACCTAGCCCTATGGAAGCAGGAATAAATTAGTAAATACGTTGTGAGGACATTATTTCTTATTCATTCCCAGATCACACCCTGGATCACAGAGATGTGAGGAAAATTACAAAGGGACACCAGTCATCAACATCATTTGGTTGGTCAAGATGTTTTGTTTCATGTGGGAAACCCTGTCTCTTCTGAGAAAGACTTCAGGTTCAGCCAAGTGGCAGTAGCCAAAATTCTCCTAGAACAGCTCCCTTGTAACTAGATATTTTGGAAATAAACAATATAACAAACAAGCATAGAGATTTACTAGAGGTAGAAAGAAGGTAGGATATCTAGAAGCTTGAGAAACCACATAGTGGTGAGTTTCTTGGGTTTTTTGATTACCTACAATTTATTCCAACAGGGCAGTACAGAAGCCACCAAACCAAAACTGCCAACAGAAACAGAAAAAGAGCTCACCTTCCATTGTCCACCTGGCAGAAGCAAGTGGTGCTCTGATTACTTGCTGTGACAGTGATGAAGAATCTGACTGGGAGATGTTCTTCCATCCCTGTACTGAAGAAGTAGGTGGTACCCCAATTCCCTGCCATAGGAAGTCAGAGGCTGAGTACAGAGCTGAGCTTCCATTCCACTCAGTATCCATGTGGCTAAACAAGAAGATGAAAGACATGGCTAGTAAGCACCTTACTTTCCTGTCATCCATTTTGTTAGTGAGGGCCCATATGAGGTGGACTCTTCAAATCCACTTGGAAACAATGACTATGAAGGAGGCAGTACAAATCAGGGCCAGTCAGCCATCCTGTCCACCCCATATTCTCTCCATGGTGAGCTGAGCTTTCAACTCCAGCTGGAATTTACAACTTGGACCCAGAATGGTAATCACAAACTCTCTGCCTTTATCAGTTTTATATATAGGATGTCAATTATTTAAAGGCAATGGCTTCATTTTTTAAATATAAAGTTTAAAATAAATGATCTCATCCCTTTCCTTCCTTGTTAGGTGAAAAGACAGATGCATAGAGAGTGTCAATAATTTTCCACAGGCCCAGGTGCTAAACGTGCAGCAGAACCAGGTTGAGTTCAGTCTTCTTGCCTTGATCTACTCATTTTAGGAAATCATATATATAAATATAGCAGCAGGTTGAATGATGTACCTCAGAAATGAAAGCCTGTTTTGAATCTTAATCCCATTTCTGTGGGTGTGAACCCATTATAAACAGGATCTTTTGAAGACATTACTTTTAGTTAACATGTGGAATCAGTTTGCTTCTTAATCCTATTACTAAAGGACCTGTAAAAGCGAAAGCTGTGGGGTAAAGCCAGATCTAGGAAGTCCATGGAACACAGAAAAGAAAGGAAAGGGCATCACCATATGTCTGGAAAGTCAAGGAACTGAAAGATTTTCACTGAACCAGAATGCCACCAACCCGGGAATGACACAAGCCTTCCAACCTTTGAAACCATGAGTCCCCAGATCCCTATTGTTTGAGCCAACTCACTTTGTTGTGTTTGTCACAGCAGTCAGGAAACTAAGACATATATAATTGTGTGGCAGTTTTCAGCCAGTGGAATGAATTTTGAATATGGTGGACTGAATCATTGTTCCTGGGCCCTCAAATATATCTAGTTCTTAGTCCCTGGAAAAGGTGAAGGTTAGCCAGTATAGGAAAAGGGTGTTTGTAATTATATTAAGGATCTTGAGATAAGGATATTATCCAGATTTTACCAGTGGGCCCTAAGCGCTACTCAAGTGTTCTTATTAACAAGAAGGAGTCAGACATAGATATAACTACACAGAAGAGAGAAGGTGATGTTACAACCACAGCAGAGACAGAGATTTCAAGAGATTGTGAAGTAGGCTGATGATGGAGGAAGGGACCAAGAGTGAAAGAATGCTATGAACTGCCAGAAGCTGAAAAGGAAGGAATGCAGCTCTGGAGACTGAAAAACAAGGAAACATTTTCTTTCTTAGAGCCTCCAGAGGAGGAACAGACCAGGTGACTCTTAGGGTTCAGACAAGTGAAACTGGCTTTGGATTTCTGACCTGGAGAACTCTAACAGAATAAATTTGTGTGGTTGTAACCCATGAAGTTTGTGGTAAGTTGTTACCAAGGCTGTGGAAAACTAATGGGTGAAACACAATTTCTATAAACTGTGCTTCAATTGAAAGTAATGTGAGGTATTGAAAAGGCACATGAGAATAATGAAAAAAATGAAATTTAATATATTGCTGGCTTTATATTAATTGGCTTCTGATTATTGCAAGTGATGACAGGTATAAAAAAATAAATGAGGTAGTCCCTATTATAACCTGATTCTATAAAATGGTAAATAGTATCTGTACAGTTTTCTGCTCTAGAATGCCACTGCCACATAACTGAACATGATTTATTGTCTACCAAAAATTTACTTAAAATAAATTTGTCAAAATTCAATTTCCCCCATAAAATAAGCATCTTCATTAACCAACATTGATTTATGAAAATCTTAACTTGCTCAAGTATAAGTACTTTTTATATTTCCTATTTGAAAGGAATTGTTTTCTGAAATTTTTATTGAAGCAAAATTCACAAAACATATAATTGTCCATTTTACAGTATAGAAAATTCAGTGTCAGTACATTCACAATGTCATATAACAATTATTTCTATCTAACTCCAAAATATTTTCATTGTACAAAAAGGTAACCCTGTACAATTAAGCTTTCAGTCCCAATCCCATCCCCAGGCCCTGACAACCACTAATGATCTTGATTTTATCTGTGAATTACTTCTTTGGCTCATTTAAGATAAATGGAAACATACAATATGTGACCTTTTGTGTCAGGCTTCTTTCAGTTAATATAACATTTTCAAGTTCCTCCCAAATGTATCCTGTACCTGTACTGCATTGCTTTTTATGGCTTTGTAATATCCCATTGTATGAATATGCCACCATTGGTTTATCCACCATTGGCAGACAGTAGGGTTTTTCCCACCTTTGGGCTGCTGTGAATACTGCTGACATGAACATTCATGAATATGTATTTGTTTAAATAACTTTTCAATCATTGCGATATTTACTTAGGAGTGGAATTTCTGGGTCACATGGTAATTCTAAATTTAACTTTTGAGGAATCATTTAACTGTTTTCCACAGTGGCTTCATCTTTTACATTTCCTCCTGCAACATTTGAGAGTTCTTGTTTCTCCCCATCATCCCCAGCACTTCTTTTCCTTTTTAAAAAATAAAATATTTATCTTAGAAGCATATTGTACTGGTTTTTTGTGGCAATATATAATAAAAATACATTCTAATATGTTGGAATCCACTAAAGTGTTTAGTGTGGGCTGCCAGGTGAATTAGTATTTTTTAATTTATTAAAGAAGTTGTGGGTTTACAGAATGATCATGATTAAAATACAGGATTCCCATACACCACCCCACCACCACCACCTTGCATTGTTGTGGAAAATTTGTTACAATTAATGATAGCACATTTTAAATAATTGTACTATTATTATTTTCGACAGCTTTATTGATGTAAAATTCACATATCATAAATCTATCTAAAGTGCACAATTCAGTGATATTTAGTATATTCACATACATCTTCAATCATCACCACAGTTTATTTTATCACATTTTCTTCACTTCATGAAGAAATCCTAGATGCAATTAACATGTATTAGATTGGCTAAAATAAAAATCACTAACAACACCAAATGCTGGTGGAGATGTGGAGAAACAGGAACTCTCATTTACTGCTGGTGAGAAAACAAAATATAGGCATTTTGGAAAATTGTTGGGCAGTTTCTTCTAATGTTAAACATCAGTTTGCCATACTATCCAGCAATGTTGCTCTTAGGTATTTACACAAAAGAGTTGAAAGCTCATTCCAATACATTAGTCTGCACGTTAATGTTTTTAACAACATTGTTAATAATTGACAAAAATTGGAAGCAAAAACAATGTCTTTCAATAGTTGAATGCAAAAATGGAGCATTGTTCAGCAATAAAAATGAATGTTTTATCTAGGCACAAGAAGACATGGAGGACTAAAATGCATATTGCTAAGTGAAATTAATCAATGAATAGGCTAACACAGTGTATAATTGCAACTATACAACATTGTGAAAAAGGCAAAACTATGGAGGAAGTAAAAATATCAGTGGTTTTCCGTGTATATGCATGAGGATTAAGAGATGGAGCAGGTGTTAAGGCAGTAAAACTATTCTGTAATGTATTATATGGTGGAAACATTACATTATGCATTTGTCAAAGCCATAAAACTGTACAACACAAAGAATGAAACTATGCACTTAATGTAATCTATGAACTTTAGTTAATACAATGCTTCCATACTGGTTCATCTTTTTAATAAATGCATTGCACTAATGCAGGAAGTGAATAATAGTGTAACTGTATGTGGGAGGAAGGTGGGTATATGGGAATTCTCTGTACATTTTGCTCAATTTTTTCTCTACAACTAAAACTGCTATAAAGAATAAAACTTATTAATTGAAAAGAAATTCCATACCCTTACTTTATTACCACACAACCCACTCATCACTCCCAGACCTAAACAACCACAAATCTACTTCCTTTGCTTGTAGATTCCCCTTTACTGAATGTATATATGAATGAACTCATGTTAGATTCAGTGTTATGTGCATGGCTTCTTTCACTTATAATGTTTTCAATGCCCATCCATGTTGAAACATCTATCAATACATCATTCCTTTTCATGGGCTGATAAATATTAGTGTATGGCTATATTACATTTTGTTTATCCATTCATCAGTTGGTGGGCATTTGGTTTGCTGTCACATTTGGCTATTGTGAATAATACTGCTACACAGATTTGTGTGAAAATATTTTTGTGTGGACATGTGTTTTCATTACTCTGGGCATATACCTACTAGTGGATTTGCAAGGTCACTAGATAATCTTATTTTTCATCATTAGAAGACATTTCTGACTGTTTTATAAAAGCAGCTGCAACATTTTACTTTCCACCTAGCAATGTAAGAGGGTTATGATTTCAACATGTCCATGCCAACACTTATAATTATATGACTTTTTCATTCCAGCCATCCTAATGGCTAAGTGGAACTTTACTGTGGATTTATTTGCATTTTCCTGATGATTCTTGAGGTTGAACATCTTTTCATATGCTTATTGGTCATTTGTGTATCTTCCTTGGAAAATATTAAGGGCTTTTGTTCATTTTTAATTGGGTTGTTTTTATTTCTTTATTATTGATATATGTGTTCTTTATATACTGAAGATTCAAGTCTATTATCAGATATAAGATATTGCCATTATGATGGTTGCTGCTACAGTTTCTTGATATAGCCTTTGAAGCACGAATGTTTTACTTTTTATGAAAACCACTTTATTTTTTTCATTTGTGGCTTGTATCGTATCTAAGAATCTTATACCAGATATAAGATCATGAAGATAAACCCCTATATTTTCCTCTAATAATTTTTGTAATTTAAGCTCTTTCATTTAAGTCTTTGATCCAATTTGTGTTCATTTTTCTATATGGTGAAGTATAGGGGACTATGTTTATTCTTATCTATGTGGTATCTTGTCATCAGCACCATCTCTTAAAAAACTCTTTGCATTGATTGGTATTGGTAACCTTGTGAAAATCATGTTCCCATAGATGTACAGTTTTATTTCTGGATTTTCAATTCTATTCCATTCATCTTTGAGTCTATTCTTGTGCTGAACCACAGTATCTTGAACCATTGCTTTGTTCTAAGTTTTGAAGTCAAGATGTATGAGTCCATCTATTTTGTTCTTTTTCAAGATTGTTGGGTCCCTTGCAATGCCATATGATTTCTAAAACTAGGGTGACAATTTCTACAAAGAAATCAGCTAGGTTATTGATAAGGATTGCATTGAATCTATAGACCAGTTTGGAAGTATTGCTGTTTTAACATTAATCCTTCTGATTCATGAATGTAGAATGGCTTTCCATTTAATAAAATATTCATTAACTACTTTCAACAATGTTTTGTAGATTTTAGTGAATAAATTTTGCACATGTTTTGTTAAATTGATTCCTAATTACTTTTTTAAATTTTTGATGCTATTGTAAAGTGGCAAGAGTGAAGAACAATCTTACCTTGTTTCCGATCTTAGAGGGAGGGCATCTAGTCTTTCATCATTAACTGTGATGTTAAATGAATTTTGTATTCATGGGATAAATCCCATTTGATCATGTAGAATTCTTTATATGCTACTGGATTCAGTTTGCTAGTATTTCATTGTGATATTCTGAACACTTTGTAATTGAGGGGCATTCTTATGTTTGTATTATTAATCACAATCATCATCCACACCAAAAACACTATGTTATATAGTCCCTAGATTATCTTCTAGCTTTCTTTCAATTGTCATTAACCTCCCTAGTCTATGCCATTATATTCACTATAATGTGTTATCATCACTCTATCCATTTCACTATATTTATAATCCACCATATTAAACATTCCATATAAATTCATCATCAGCTCCCCATTTTCATCCCACATTCTAACTCCTAATAACCTATACTCTAGAGCAGGGTTTCTTAACCTTTTTTATTCCATGGACTCCTTTGCCAGTCAGGTGAAAGCTATGGGCCCCTTCTCAGTATGTAGTGGCAGATTGTTTTATGACACTCAACATCAACATTCCTTTAAATTAAATTATAGGATTATTCAAAGTTACATTTTGCAACTTTCTCATAATTTCAATACCTGATAACCTAACACATTTCAAAATCTGTTCAAATGGTCATATTTGGCAAACATTTAGAAATTTGAGTTTTCCCACATCATCATAAAATTATCTCTGCTATCCTTATCAACCTTTTTTCAGGGAGTTTTCCACTGCACTCAGAACATGCTTGTATTAGTCAGTCAAAGGGGTGCTGATGCAAAATACCAGAAACAGGTTGGTCTTTTACAGGGTATTTATTTGGGGTAGAAGTCCACAGTTACCAGGCTATAAAGCATAAGTTTCTTCCCTCACCAAAGTCCATTGTCACATGTTGGAGCAAGACAGCTGCTGATGCTTGCCAGGGTTCAGGCTTCTTGGGTTCCTCTCTTCCCAGGTCTGCATTTCTCTCCAGGCTTAGCTCTTCTGTTTCCTCCACAAGGTCAGCTGTAGACTATGGGGTTTTCTAGGCTTTTCTTCTCTCCACAAGGCCAGCTGTAGACTATCAGGTGAATGGCTTGTCTCTAACCCGGGGCCTTCTCTACTTCCTCATGACAAAGCTCCTCTGTCAGCTTGCCTCCCCAGGCTCCAGCATCAAGACTCCAACATCAGAACTGCTCTTTGCCATGGCTTTTTATTTTATTCCCCTCCCACCAAGGGGTGGGTCTCAATGCCCTACTGACATGGCCCAGTAAACACCCTAATCATAACTTAATCATGCCCAGATTAGCAGACCAGTTTACAAGCATAATCCAATATATGTATTTTTGGAATTCATAATTACATGAAATTGCCCAACAGTTACAATGCTACATCAAAATAAAAATCATGCTTAGTCCACACTATACTGTGTATTATTAATGAATATATCACACCTGCACCAACACATCCCCATAAGAATAATGACATTTTTAAATGTATAAAATTATAAAATAAAATTATAAAGGAAATCAGTTACATATATTAAAATAAAGTTAGTAAAATAAAAAACATGATATAATAGCATACATATCTGCTTCTTTCTTAACGCATTAAATAATAATCCAATACATCAAAAATATAGGAAAGTTAAAGTTAAATTTTATGTTTTAAAAGACACGTCAATGTGTAGACTGTTGTTTATCTTGAATAAGAACATTAAACTGTGGTGTAGTATTTGACAAGACAACAAGCATATCATGTTGGACATCTAATTGAGTTCAATTTTTTGTTTTCATTGTTATGAGTGTTGAAAATCAATACTGATATAACAAAGATATATTGTTGCAAATGGAATCATAGCTTCCATAACTCACTTTACAAGACAAGGATAGGCTTCTCACAGGGAAAACCAGAATTCTCCAAGGCTTTTTGAGTTAAACTCTTGTTTTGCTAAGGAAAAAGCAGAGATCCAAAACATGAATAAAGACTAGCAATTTATTTAATAATTGATGTGTATATGATCTGACATTAATAAACAGTCAAATAATCACAATTACTGATTAGTCACAATATAGTGTGATAAACCAATTATATAGCACAAAGGTAAATGAAAGTATATTTACAAACACTCACCAAACCTGGGTAAAACCCAACATCTGGTCTTTCACAAGACTGGGAAGTCCTATTTGACAGTTGGCCAGAGCCCCAATCAGAATCAAGGTCCCAGGTAGAGAATTCTCTCCTGGGTGAGATTTCAACCGGCAGTCTAGGGACTGCCCTTTTAAAGGAGATCCATAGCTTCAGAACTCTTGCCAATTTTGCAAGTCGTGATTGCTTACCACATTCTGAGATGACAGTGCCTGTACAGGGGGAGGGGCCAGTTCCCCCAAGGAGTGACACATAGTCTCTGAAGCAACCTGTTCTAAAGGGCACTGTTATTCATGGAACTTTAAACAGGAACATATGGTCAATGAATAGTTAAAATAAGGAACTGACAGAGACAGGTCCCCAAGCATATCCTCATTCCACAGCTAATCTATTTAACAACTAACATAAGGTTACATTCCTGGGGCAGGAAATTTCTTTAAGCGTGTTCACATCCATCTATTTTATGTGCCTTCTCCTACATGCCCAAAGCAATTACACTATACTTAAACATCTTGTTCACAATCCTTCCCCGAAAATAATAATGATGAATATATATATATAATAATAATGAATATATATGAGTGTGTGTGTGTGTATATATATATATATATACATACATATATATATATATACACTCCAATTGTAGCATGTGTTTTGTCCTAAGATCATTGAGTTCATATTTGATTGTCAACATCTTCAATACAATTTATATCAGAAAGTACAGGATTGCGGATCCATGGTTCAATTTTCATGCCATCAAGATAGAAATGACAAAGTTCTGTAATGTTCCCAAGGTTTTGCAGATATTTCTTTTCAAAAAAGATGGCAGAGAATTTTGTACTTCAACTCAATCTTGGTAAAGCACTTCCTCCAACATTGGAAAGTTTGCAAGAATGTCAGCCTCTACTCTTCTTTCATATTGGTAAGTTAGCCAAGAAAACTTGTAACACTTCAGCTACATCCATAATGGTGACTTCATGACTTCAAATGGAAAGATTTATCTCATTCATATAGTGAAAATTATCTGCCAGGTAAGCCAACCCATGAATAAAATCCTTTCTTTCAAACTGTTCTGAGTGGGTTTTCTTCTTCTTACTCAAACTTTGCCCTTAGTTCAAATAAATGCTTCAAGACTTGTCCTCTTGAAATCCAGCACACTTCTGGGTGGTGGAGAAGGACTTCATATTATGCTCCCAGTTCTTGACAAAACTTTTTAAAAATACAATGATTCAGAGAAATTTTTTTATAAAGTTGATAACTTTTACGGCTGTTGACAAAACTTCTTTCAGGGTTGTTAGAAGAGTCTTTGTTGCCAGTGCATTTCTGTGTAAAAATCAATGAGTGACAACTTGAGGGGCTTCTTTTTTCCACTAAAGTAGAACCATATGTATCACCAAGCATCACAGGAGCTCCATCAGTGCAAATAGAATGAAATTTTTCTTTCCAAAGTTTAGTTTGTGAAAAAAACTTTTTATCATTTCAAAAATGTTGATGGCCTTCATATTTTCCTAAAGAGACACAAAAAATAAGAATCCTTCATTGATGGCATCAGCAGGCACATAGCACGCAAAGCCAAAGAGATGGTTACATTAAGAGATATCTGAAATTTCATCCAGTTGCACACTGAAGGGTAATGATGAGGTTGCCAATTCCTGGATGAGTTTTTTGAAAATATTAAGAGACATCTCAACTATTCTAGAATGTGTTACATCATTTGATGAGGTAATCGCTTCCAGTTTCCTCCTCTGTTCCAGTCCACACACCAACCTGACCATTTCCAGTGCACATGGCTTCACTAAATTCTTTCCAATAGTGTGGGGCTTCTTTTGCTTGGCAATCTGGTAAGCAATTTTATAGGATGCTTCAAGTAGAGGCTTTGTGAAATGGCAAATCCAAGTTTTGGAAGCATCCCTCCTTTTTCAAATTGAAATTTTTTTGCATGGAAAACCTCACATCTTTAGATGTATTCTCAGCATGAACAGACATGAGACGGTCTTTCTGTTTTGCTATCTTCATACTTTGTTTGCAAGAATGTTTCGAAACAAAAAAATTGCAGTTTTTGAGATCCATCACATTCATTAATACAAGTAAAACCAAATAATACATAGCTTTCATCATATTTCCTTTTCTTTGACATTTCAACTTAAATTGGGTCTGTAAAATAAAATTCTAATTTAATTGACAGTTTTTAACTCAGTATTTTGTAAGGTTTTAAGAAATTTGTTTGAAATATATGCATAAAATAAGTAATTTTAAACAATTAGACATGTGGATTGCAACAGTAGATCAGGATTTAGGTTCTTTCTGGAATTTGTTATCTTTCCTGGAATTGTGCGTAAAGTTGCATGGATTTCAGAACCTTCCTAGAAACCTAGTGGTGAAAGAAAAACATGTAATGCATGTGGACATTTGCAGACATCGCTAGGATCACAGATGATTATATGCTATAATATCAGCAACTGAAGACATAAACATCGACTGAATGGATTGATAAATTCAGTGGGTGTTCCTGATTTTCACTCAAAGCCAGTGTGTCTATTCATGTGAAAAGTAACCTACTTATGAAAAGTTATGAATTCTCATTCCAACTGACCAGTTTTGTAAAATTTTAACAATGAAAACAACTTGCTTACTTTCACTTATTTAAAAAATAATTGACTTAAACTTGACCTGATCTTGCAGCTGGGGCTTCAACTTGATATAAGCCTGGAAGAATATTTGTCTACAACTGACCTTGCAAACAAAATTATCTAGAGTTTAGTGTGCAGGTGGGGCTTAATCTAGAGCTAACCAAAGAGACTGAAACTTGATCTGAGCATGCATGCAGAGTTTAAACTACAGCTAATTATGGAGG
This sequence comes from Cabassous unicinctus, assembly GCA_029593785.1. Classification (NCBI taxonomy): domain Eukaryota; kingdom Metazoa; phylum Chordata; class Mammalia; order Cingulata; family Chlamyphoridae; genus Cabassous; species Cabassous unicinctus. The sequence goes on from JAQZBX010014574.1 coordinate 29,754, forward strand.
CAGAATTTAATTTAGATCTGACCAAGCAGGCAAGGCTTAAACTAGAAATGGTCATGCAGGTGGGGCACAATCTAGAACTGAATCATGTTGTGGAAATGAACTAGAACTGATCACATAGACAGGGCCCCTGTTTCACCAAGCCAGCAGCTAGAGTAACCCTTTTAAACCAAAGTCTGACCATGTTAGGCTGCTGCATAAAACCCTCTACAGGCTCCTGCCTGCTCAGAGCTAAAGTCAAGGTTAGTTCCTATTGTTATCCATAAATTCCTACAGATGCAGGATCTGGTATAGCCCCTGTTCCAGGCATGGGGCCCTGTTCACCCTGGAACCTGCCTGGCACAGTCTAGTAGAAGCTTCAGCAAAGCATGGCCCAGCCTTGGCTCCAGCTATGAATTCTCAGTACAGCCTGCCTGGCCACCTTAGCTACATCTTCACCACACAACCAACACCACTTTCCATCCTCCTGCTCTGCTTGTTTTTCTCCATTTCAGCTGGCTTTTCTTATTTACTGTCTGCCTCCCAAACTGTGGTGTGAGCTCCAGGAGGGCAGGTTTTGTCTAATTCCTGTGGTATTTTCATGAACAAGAATATCATATAAATGAAAAATATTAGTTAAGTGAATTATTAAAAGAAAAATATGACAGGTAAAACTGGCACAGTGCTCATTAAAATCAGAGAGAATCCCCAGGATTATAATAGGACCCAAAAGATAGTGAAATTTGATAAAAAGACATTTGTTTGGTGCTTTTTATATGTTTTTTTTTTTTCCCAAATTCAAGATAGTAGCATTGAGAAAAAGATCAACTTTCACTGTGGTTTCTTTCTGTTCTTTTATTGTTCTTTTGTTGTTAGGAAAAGTAAAAGACTCTTCAAGATGTCTCATGGAATAAGGTGGCTCTGGGTGCTGGGGTTCCTTCCACTTCACAGATAAGGACACTAAGGTCTAAAGGATGACATTGTTCACCTGGAGACACAGCTCTTTGGGTAAGTGGAGTTCACCCTGGCTCTGGCCCTCCTGAGGACTAACCCAAGGCACCTCCTCCACAATCCAAACCTGACCTCTGCAGAGCCTGCTCGGGACAGAGGAGCTGAAGGCAGGAGCACAGACACAGACAGGCCCTGGAGACTCCTGCTGGATGCAGACAGTGTAAAACTCCCATGAGAGTGTTCCATAATGACTCATTTCATGAAGATTCAGAAGGCTATGGTTCACTTTTGGGGTTCAGAAGAGGCAGCCTTGGATGCTAACATGGGTTTAAACACTTCTACGCAGGGAGGTTTCAAGCAGGGGGTAATTTTTTTCTGCTTTTGTGTAAATACTGCCCACCTTGACCTCACTTGCCCTGCCCTCAGGCCCCTGGTCTGTCCTGCAGGATGACTGGTTAAGTCCTGGGGTAGGAGCTCTATCATGGATCTGCAGTCAGCAAATCCAAAGTGGGCTCTTGGAGAGGCCTCCTCTGAGAATGAGTGGCTCTGGCTGACAATTCATTCCCAGCAGAGACTGGTGGGTAGTGAAGGATCCCAGCACATTGGGAGGTCACCTCTGGGAGCATCTTGATATTTGTGTCACCAAAAGAAAACCTTGAGTCAAAAGGACCTGAGTGCACCAGTTTATTTTGGAGGCAAGACCAAAAAGTGGATGGGATGGGGTGTGGAGGCAAGACTCAGGAAAAGAGGAATGCTTATAATTGGCATGGTGAAGCATTGGTCACACCATGGTATTTGGGCTTAGGGAAGCTGAGGAGCTGGAAGCTACCCCTGAGGGAGATAGAAGTCTATCCAGACAGCCAACCTTCCTCCTGAGCAAGAGTCCTAAATCCTGGTCCTTCCAGGCTGTGCTGGTGGCAGGTGAGCTTGCACCTGCAATGCTGGGAAGACATGGCAGGGAGGGAAGCTGAGACATGGGTGCTTGGTATTGGCTACAGGTGAACTCATAGGTCAGAATGGATACCCTGGGTTGGGTAGAGGCAGATGCTCACAGCCCTCAGGGCACTGAACCCACCTCAGTGTAGTTGAGGGCAGCTGGCATGTCATAGGAGGCTGTACCTGGGCTTCCTGGAGGCTTGCAGAGGGATCCTGTACCAGGCTTGGAGATCCCACTGGGACTCTTGAATGGTGGAGAGGGACCTGCTGTCCAGGCCTCAGGGCTGCTGCTCTGTGCAGCTCCTAGACCTGCAGAGGCCCCAGGTGGAGCGCTCCAGGAAGGAGCAGGACCAGCTGCTGAATGGGGGCCCAGTGCAAAGTAAAGTGTCGGCCCCATGTTCACAAAGCAGGCAAAGTTCCATTAAAGCTTCTAAAATATGATGTTTTTTCCTTTTTTTGTAATCTCTCTCTTGACCTGCCATGATGCTTTTTATTTGCTATTTAATCTGGTGCTCCCTTGGGCACAGGAATACACACAATGTGAGTACAGAACCTCACAGGCAGTAGGGTCCCACCCCTGACTCTGGGCACACATGTACAAGGCCCATCTGGGTCCGCCTCTTGACAGCCACCAGATCCACAAACCATGCTCTGGTTAGGCCAAGGGACAGGCAGGCATTCACAGCCCACACATGAGATGTCCCTGACTGGTGGCCCTTCCCTCTGCACTGGAGACCTACACCCCTGACACCTGGTGTGGATCCAGGCCTGGGGAAACTACTCCACCCAGGCTGTCAGGGCTCACAGAGGTTCAGTGGGCCCCAGGGTTACCTAGACACCAAGGCAGACCTAGCAGCCCAGGGCCCTCATTCCAAACAGGACCTTCTGGAAATATAGTATAAGGGGGCAAGAGCATGCATGGGGAAAGGCTGTCCCAGAAAGGAGAGGGAGTGGGACCAACCTCTCCATGATCCTGGCAGGAGCAGAGCAGGGAACACAGCTATTGTAGGTGTTGGAAAGATCTATGGTCTTATTTAAAGTTTACCTTCCCACATTTCAACCAAATTATGCATTCACAGGTTTAAAGTGCAAGATCAGTTCATAATACTTAGCTAAAACAGTAACCACAGGGCCTTCCCACCCTTCCTTCCATTTCATTTCCCCCACACCCTTTTCATCTTGGGCCACTTCTGTATCTCCTCATGCTTTTCCTTGGTGCTGGTACTGACATTTCTCCTCATTCCTAGCCTTGCCCATTTTTTTTTTTTTTTGAGATTTATTTATTTACTCTATCCATTTTAAACACCTCCTTCCCCATTTACTGTTTTGTGTCCATTCACTGGGCAATTCTCTGTGCCTGTTTCCTGCCATCTCTTCTCATCCTTCTCCTCCAGTCTTTACCAGGATTTGATCCTGGAGACCTCCGATGTAGGAGAGAGGTGTTTTGCCACCTGCACCACCTGGGTTCCTGGTTTTCAAAACATCTCATCTTGACTCTCCCCTGCATCTCTCTCCTGTTATGTCATCATCTTACTGCATGGCTCCCAGGGCCTGGCAGCTCACTGGCATACAGAACCTGGAAGCCCATGTGGCTTCTATATATAAATATTTTTATTTTACCGGGAGGTTCCGGGGATTGAACCCAGGTCCCTCCATATGTCAGACAGACACCCCACCATTTGAGCCACATCTGCCCTCATAGCCTTGCCCTTTTTTGTCTAAGCCTGGGATCTCTGTACTGGGGTCAGCTTCATAGAGGTGATGGCTTCCTTTGTCCTATAATTTGGTGCCTAATTTTGATCATAATTCTTATCCTGTTGTATTCTTACCTTGTAAGTTTCCTCAGCTAAATTTTGTTCTCTTTCCTTTCCTTTCCCCTTAGTCCCATTGTTTAGACATGGTGCTGCTTTCTTTTTCATATCCCCTCTTACTATTAGGTGAGTTATCTTTCATCAGCTTCCAGCCCAGATATGTTTCCATTTTTTCCCATTAGAATAATAAATGATATATCTGACATCTGAAAACTTGGATGTCAATATATTAGCCACTATTTATTTAATGTACCTGTTTGATTAAAAATTAAATAAAAATGCAGTTCATTTGCACTACCCACCTTTCAAGGGAAAATAAACATAACTCAGGTATAAGAATAAAAGAAATTCAGAACACTCATCCATTCCTCTCAGCAGATAGAATCATATCAATATCTGGATGTTTGGAGGGCCTCCCCCCACTCATTATATGCCTTTCTATCACTCCCAGACATAATACCCAGGAGCAGTAGTTTATTTTCTTGCTGTTTCTTAGATGTTTATCCCACTTAAAAGTTATCAAGGAGTATATTGAATTCTTTTGTATGTCTTCATCATGACATGTAATTACTATCATGCTTTATGTCTTTTTGTTTCGGGACAACAAAAAGCTAAAGACAAAAGAAACCATAAATAAAATGGGAAGAGGAAATTAATGGAAGGCCAAAAACAAAATTTTAGAAGATTCAGATTAAAAAAAATAAAACTTTCAAAGGAACAATGATAATATACCCACAGACCCCCACATACACACAAAGACCCACATATGTGGCAGCTCCTCTGGCTATGCCTAAAGAGAAAGCAGCATAAATCATCCACAGAGTTGCCCAGTCAGGGTCACCACTACAAATCCTTGAAGGAAACTTGCACCCTCACAGAGCTCCCTGACTGGGACATCCCAGCTGGAAAAAGGTTCCTTCTTCTTCAGTCTGCTCCACCCCAAATCACCACCTGGGAGCCCCAGGGCCCCCATTGACCCTCAGAATGTGCCAGGCCAGAGGTGAATGTGGGGGCAACATATTCAACCTGTACTTGCCATACCTTGGAGATGCAAAGCTCAGCAGCCTGGTAGTCATCCTGATACCCATGGCTGGCTTGCTGTGCATGTGTGGTGACCCCACTCCTGCATATTGTTGGGGCCAGTGAGTGTGCACTCCTGATGGCCCAGCTGACCAAACCTCTCAGTCACATACCTTGTCCTCCTGGTTTCCAGTTTCAGGCCTTGAATTGAGTCCAAATCTTCATTGTGGTTGGTGGCCATAGGGCCAGATGGGGCAGGGATAAATTCTGGTCAGTGGGGTGGGATATGGCAGGTGGGAGGGGAGAAGGTGGCATATGGGGTCTGGCTAGGGAAAGATCCAAAAATCCTGAGTGATGAGTCCAGGAGTGACAGTGTCACCTGAAAATTAATTATGATGCACCCTCAGACATGGACAAGCATGGTGGGCTCTGGTTTGAACAAGGCTCAGGGGCTCTTCCTCTTACAGTCTTCCTGGCAGTCATTTAAGGCCCCCTGGTGCTGCTGGGACTGCCTCAGTAGGCAGTAGCTTCTGAGTTGGATACACTGGTTGGATGGAGTCTTTCTCCTTTGACAGGGTCAAGGACATTTCCTAGGAGTCTTTTGGCAAGCATTCTAACCCAAACCCTGAGAAAGTCCAGCCCCAGGTGGCAGGGACCTTTAATTTTTGGGAACTGGAATGGCAGATGGGGCTTCTGTCCCTCTGAACTTCACCTTTGTACTTAGGGAGAGAGCCATGGGATGAATTGGTCTTGGTTTGTTCTCAGCAAGTCCTCTAGCCCCTTTGGGCTTTCTCTATCACCAGTTCTGCATTTCTCTGGGAGAAGTATCCTAGGAGCAGGGAAGCATGGCTGCTGCCTACCTCAAATCCACATTCCAGGGAAGCAGAATTTCCTCTGGAGAGAAATATGAAACTCCACAACCATCATTTTCCAAGGGCTCTCAGATTTTCCTTGCTGACATGTGCTTTCCTTCTGTATGCATGAACAGCCTGTTGGATGGTTTTCTCAGGTCTTTTCTCCTAGTGATTAGTGCAGGCAGGGGGTGGATGGAGAAGGAAGGATTATAGCCATGGAAAATAAAATACAGAAAATAAAACAATACAGAAAACCAATGATACCAAAGTTGAATAAAATGGACAAACCTTTAGCTAGACTGACAAAGGAAAAAAGTGAGAGGACACAAATAACTAAAAACTGAAATGAAAGGGGGAAAATTACTACTTATCTCACAAAAATGAAAAAGAATTGTAAGAGAATATTATGAACAACTGTACACCATCAAATAAGTTAACCTAGATGAAAAGGAGAAACTCCTAAACTACCCAAAATACCTATACTGACTCAAAAAGAAATTGAAGAACTCAGACCAATAATGGATAAAGAGATTGAATCAGTAATCAAAACCTTCCAAAAAAGATAAGCCAGGACTAGATGGCTTCAGTGGTAAATTTTACCAGACATTCTAAGAATTATCAATAATTTTGCTCAAATTCTTCCAAAAACCTGTAGAGGTGGGCACACACCCTACTCATTCTATGAGGATAACATCACCCTAATAAAAAAAGCCAGATAAAGATACCACAAGTAAAGAAAATTGCAGATCAATATATTTTATTTAAAAATTCTCAACAAAATATTGGCAAGCCAAATCCAACAGCACATTAAACTAATTATGCACCAAGATCAAGTGGGACAAATCCTGGTATGCAGGGATAGTTCAACATAAGAAACTCAATTAATGTAATACACTGCATTAACAGAAAGTGAGGAGAAAACACAAAATCATTCCAATTGATGCAGGAAAAGGAATTTGACAAATATAGCATCACTTCTTAAAAAAAAAAAGACTTTGAAAATAGGAATAGAAAGAAACTTCCTCAACATGATAAAGGGAAAATATGAGAAGCTCGCAGCTAATATCATACTCAATGATGAAAGAATGAAATCTCCCTCTAAGTTCAGGAACAAACAAGAATGGCCACTGCCATCACTGTAATTCCACATTGTACTGGAAGTTCTAGCCAGAGCAATTAAGCAAGAAACAGAAATGAGAGGTATCAACGTTGGAAAGGAAGAAGCAAGCCTCTAGACACAGATAATATGATTCTCTAGATAGCAACTTCTAAATAATTCACAACAAAGCTCCTAGAGCTAATAAATTCAGCAAAGTGGCATAGTATAAGATGAACAGGCAAAAATCTGTAGTGTTATATACAGTAGCAATGAAGAGTGAAAGAAGACATCAAGAAAAAAATCAATTTGCACTAGCAAATAATCAGGGGTTCTTAACCTTTTTTGTTCCACGGATCCCTTTGCCAGTCAGGTGAAAACCATGGACCTCTTACTAATTCCACACTAGACTATGTATTATTTAATAAATATATCACCCTTACACCAACACCTCCTAACAAGAACAATGTTTTTCTGAATTTCAATTCAAGCTCAGGGACCCTTTGTTAACACCCCTGCACTAGCATAATATTGGAGACAGAGATAATGGGGTTTGGTTTAGGAAGTTTAGATAAGAAAAGCACAGAGCTGTTCTTCCTGAATCAGGACTATTTTTACAGTCCAACTTAACTTTTCTCAAATTCTTAGGTCAAATATTATGGGAATGAAAAATAATTCTCAAAATCAATACTTCATAGAGGATAGGATAAATAAAGAGAACAATCAGCTAAGAGAAAGCTTATTCTATTATAATGTTTAGCCATTTGAGAAGAGGAAAGTTTTAGAAGCTAATATAAATTGTAGGACAAAAATAAGTTTTGTTCATTATTGTTAATTTTCCTCATTGCTTCAATGCCATGTACTTTGGATAAAGTACTTCTTCATCAAAAATGCAATCTTAAACATACCAGATTATCTTCTTTACTGTAAAATTAAATTATAATGTGCGCTACAGTGACTTCAGAGAGAATTTCTAGAGATGCACATTAGAGAACTTCATGTTCTCTAGATCAAAAATACATATACAAATATATACATATATTATAGATTCATATTCTCCACTTCAAGAAAAAACAGTAAAAATCACCTACACATATATTCACATTGTCATATTCTCATCTATATGAAGGAAATATATAGGCATATATTCATTTTTTTTTTGCTTTTTTTTTTATTTGGAAAATGATATATAATACATATGGATATATGTGCATTTGTTTACATAAATGTTATTTGTTATATATATATGTATACATTTTATAAAGGTGCCTAGATTACCCAAATATTACTAAGAAACTACAGGGATTCCCATGCTCCCCGCCGCCCACACCCCCAACAGCACCCCACAAAACCACTCCCCATCCGTGTGGTACTACACCTGCAATGGATATACACATCCTGGGGCCTTGCCACCAAGCATAGACCACAGTTCACATCACAGGCCACACTCTCTCCCACCCAGTTCTGCATGGTATATTCTGATGTAAAATGGCCTACATTCGTCGCTGCTTCACCACTCAGGACAACCCCCAAAGTCCGAAAAAACCCCGAGCATTTTAACTGCCCTCCTCTCCCTGCCCCAAAAATGTCCAGTGGCCACTGGCTCCACCTCACTGTTACAATTCCTTCCATTGCTTGAATCACAATATGTCTACAACAGAACACCACCAAGTCCACTCTAGTCCACAGCTCCTCCCCCCATCCTGAGGGGACTTAGAAGGTGATGTCCACTCCACCTCCGAGTGAGAGAGGGCTTATATTCCATGGATATAGTGGATAGGATTATCCTGCCTTCAGCTGCAGGTCCTCTCCATTCCCTGGGATGTCTGTTGCCCATCGTCGTCGCCTCGCCAGGTTACTTGGATGAGTCCACTGAGCTGTAGGGTAGGATTTGCAGCTCCAGTGAGATTCCAGGCACAGCTGGCACATAGGTGGGCCAGAGGATACAGTCTCTGGAAGTACACCTAAAAACTCCTGCATCACATATAGGTTTGAGTAGAAGGGACTGATGGACCATGTGCAGGAATGACTTGTTTGAGTCCAACTCTGTCACTCTCAGGAACACAGATGCC